>SRPY01000157.1:0-52731 GCA_018360145.1 Claviceps africana
TTCTTTTCTTTTCTTTTCTTTTTTTTTTGCTCGTTCTGCGTCGTGTCTTCTGATGGCTTTTCGTCGGCTGTCGAGGGGAAAACGTGGGATGGCGGTGGCGGGTTGCGTGGTTTGCGAACTCTCGACGTCGACTTGGACTGCTGCATGTGACGTCTTGGGGCTTGGCGCGGGGTTTTGGTGGCGCGCCCGGGCGCATGTCATTCTTTAACGTCTGGCCATGGAAATTGGGTGCGAGTTGTTTTGGGACTACCTGCGGCCCACTCTGCATACTTAGGTACCTACCGACTTAGGAAGTAGGTACCGGGCCGGCCACGAGACGTGCCACCCGAACGTGGGCCGCCAAGGCGAAGAGGCTTGGTGCCGAGGGAATCATCCCGAGAGCATCCTGTCTTGATCCTCAGTCTAGTATATACATGTACATGTACGGAAGAGTAAGTATCGTGGGCTTCATCTCCGTTTCGGTTTGGATTTTATTTTATTTTTTTTTCTTTTCCCCGCCCGGCCTCTCGATTCTGCCGCCCGCAAACAAGACGTTTTCCGCCCACGCGCACACTCGGGCCCTTTGCCCAACTCTAGTCTTGTCTGTTTTTGTCGTCAGTCATAGACTCGTAACCCAAAAGGGAAAGGGGAAAGGAACTAGGCATTCAGACTGTCCTATCCAACGTGATTTCCCCCTCCCGTCTCCCCGTCTCCCCCAACGCGCTTTTGCCAAATCGGAAGCACTGGTTTTCCGTCTACTGTGTCTGGCACTGCGCCTGGCCATCGTCCGCGTCGTCGTCTTCCCATTCGTTATATTGCGGGGAATCGTCACCCATCTGCGAGCCAGTGTCAGTGTGGGTGTGCCAAGGCATTATATGAAAAAGAGAAGGAATTGTACAGGAAAAACAAAACAAAACAAAATGAAGAATTACAAAAGATGAGAGATGAGAGATGAGAGAGAGAGAAAGGCTGACGCCGTACCTCTTCCAAATCGGCGTCCTCTTCATAGTCTACCTCGTCGACCTCCTCTGCTTCAATGGGAGCCGGGGGAGGCGGCAGCATCTTTTGTAATGCTTCGTAGGCGGCCTCGTCATGCAACCAGTCGTTGTCGGGGAACTGGACCGAGATGATCAGGAAGAGATCTCCCTTGGCCTCTCCGCGCTTCAGGGGCATGCCCTCTCCGTTGACTTTGATGCAGTCGCCGGGACGCAGAAGCTTGCCACGCGCCCGCTGGATATGGATTCCTCGCCCGTCGAGATGCTTCAAAACGACGCGGGAGAAGCCGGTCAAGGCTTCGGCGAGAGTGATGGTCAGCTCTGCCGACAGGTCGTTGTCCAAGCGCGAAAAGACGTCGTGCGGCTCCTCGACCAGGGTGAAGACGATGTCGCCGGGGATCTGGTCCGGATACTGATCGGCCTCTCCCTCGAGCACGATGCGCTCCCCATGCCTGGATCCGCGGGGGATGTAAATCTCCAGCGCCTTCTTCTCCTGCGTGGTCCTCTTGCCTTTGCATTTCTTGCAGCGGTCCTTGTCCTTGAAGACGTGGCCCGACCCCTGACAGTGGTCACACAGGACCGTCTCGCGCCTCATCATGCCGGGACCAATCTGCCGGATGGCATCGACCATGCCGTTGCCCTTGCAGCGTTCGCAGGTGGCCGGCTTGGCCTTTTCCTTGCCTCCGGAGCCCTTGCACTGGGCGCAGACGATCTGCTTGTTGGCGGCAAACTTGACCGTCTTTCCCTTGTACAGCTCCTCCAGCGTGACCTTGTATTCCTGTTCCTCGTCGGGGCCGCGCCTCGGCCGTTTGGGGCCGGCCGAGGCGCCCGGTCCGCCGCCAGGACCGCCCATGTTGAAGCCAAACATTTGCGAAAGTATGTCGTTGAGGTCGACTTCCGGGCCACCGGGGCCGCCGCCACGGGAAGAATCAAAGGCGGCCATGCCATGGGTGTCGTAGAGATGGCGCTTCTGTTCATCGCTCAGGATCTCATAGGCCTGGGTTATCTCCTTGAACTTGACTTCGGATTCCTGCCGCTGCGCCTCGGGAACCTTGTCGGGATGGTATTTGAGGGCGGCCTTGGGGGACGGGTCAGTCAGGGACGGGGGTTGAACGAATGCCGCTGCTGCGACGCATCAAGGCACGGGCGAAAACGGTCAACGTACCTTGCGATACGCCTTTTTGATCTGGTCCTGGGACGCGCCCTTGTCGATGGAGAGAAGACCTACGGCCGTTGCTGGTCAGCGGGCAAAGAAACCAAGGGGCGAGTTGTTCCATGTTTCTCGTTTTCTTTATTTTGTTCTCTCTCTCTTTTTCTCTTTTTCTCTTTCTCTCTTCTCTCTCTTTTCTCTTTTTCTCCCTCTTTCCTCTTTCTTTCTTCTTTTCCTCTTCCTCTTCTTCTTCTTGGGTACAAAGACATGACAGCGGCCGACGCACCATACAGGTCCATCTCGTCCTCGCCCAAGGCTCCAGACATGTTGTAGGAGCTCATGGATGAGAAGGCTGGAGGTCAAGGAAATGCGCCGGCAGCGGGAGTGGTGGAGTCGAGCGCGATAGACGACGGCACCGCAGAAGACCGAAAATCTTGCATCGGCCGACGTGAAGTGTCGAATTTGTTTCCTCCAGCGAGGCAGAGTGCGTGCAGCACGGGCACCGGTTGGTCCGGCCTAGCCTGGCCTGGCCTAGTCCGGCCTGGCCTAGCCTGGCCCGTAGGCGCATTACGGGCGCAGCGCAGTGGTCTGGCGCCTGGCCTCGGCGCTGGTTGCCCTGCTGCCGCCCCAGAAGCAGCGTCGAAGCCGCCTGGCCGGGCTATGAATCAACCTCATCAAGCCCCGTGTGCCTAGTTGCAAACACAATGCACAATGCACAATGCACCCATGCCCGGTGCCTATCGATAAGAAATCTCCATCCCATCCCATCCCATCCCATTTCCCTTCTCCCATTTCCCATCCGCACCCCAGTCCCTCTCGAGTCCGTCCTCGACGTAGATGACGACGGCTGGTCAAGCCTGGCAAGACTCATTGACAGCATCCACGTGCCTCTCTTCTCTTTTCCTTCTTCTCCGGTCCCTGGGGCTCCCAGGATGCGCCCTGTGAAATCACCATCAGTCCAGGTCGATTGATCGATTCATCATGCTCCTCCTCTTTCTCCGGACGTCGTCGCGACCCCCGAGGTTCAGCATCACGACGCTCTTGCCGTCGCCTGGCTCACCAACAGCCTCATCCCGGTGCTGTCGTCATGCGGCCAGACGGATTCCGACCTGCTCAGCTCCCCGGAGCTACTTCCAATCCCATGTCCACGCCTTGGACGGTGCCGCAGGGAAGCCGCCGCAAAGTTCGAAACCCAACCCCGCCGCCGGTGCGTCTGGCTTGAACGCGTTGCGCGATAGAAACAAGGCCGTCAAGCAAAAGACCCAAGCAAATGCATATTCTCAGATATCCCCAAGAACCATTTTCGGCCAAAGCGTCAAGGTACCCATACGGGCTCGCTTCGCCCCGTCTCCCACTGGCTACCTCCATCTGGGCTCTCTGAGGACGGCTCTGTTCAACCGCTTGGCGGCCGAAGCTTCCAAAAGAGGTGCCTTTATTCTGCGTATCGAAGACACTGACCAGGTGCGGCCATGATGCACAATCGAGTCTCTCCCTCTCTCTCAAACTGACCAACATGCGTAGAAACGCCTTGTCGACGATGCCGAGGCCAGACTGATCCAAGACCTCCAGTGGGCAGGGCTGACCTGGGATGAAGGGCCTGACTGTGGTGGCCCCTACGGTCCTTACAAACAAGTGTGTTTTCCTGAATCGAACAAATCTAATCTCCTCATTGAATAAAGCTGCCTACTGACGATGTTGGCAATAGTCGCTGAGACTTGATATTTATCAAGAACATGTTCAGACACTCCTTGACCTTGGTCACGCATATCGCTGTTTTTGCTCTCCAGAAGAGCTTGAAAGTCAGAAACAGGACTTGCACGAGGCGGGCAAGTCCACCGCCTATCCTGGTACATGCCGTTCTGTTGATGCCGCCGAATCAGACATGCGTGCCAGCAGAGGGGATGCCCATGTCGTACGTTTAAAAGGCGATACCTTCGGGAGGCCCATGTTCTGCGATGCCATACACGGGTCTTTTCAGAAAAAGGAGCCGGAAGAGGACTTTGTACTCTTGAAGTCTGACGGCTTTCCCACATATCATCTCGCCAACGTGGTCGACGACCACCTAATGAAGATAACGCATGTCATTCGCGGAGAAGTGAGTGTGCCCAAAAGATCCACGATGCATATCATCAACCGGAGTTAAGACAAGGACAAACCATCATTTCGTCCCCTCGGGTTTACCTCTCTTCTTTTGGCTAACGAATCAGTGCAGGAGTGGTTGATATCCACACCCAAGCATCTGGCCCTATATCAAGCATTTGGCTGGGATCCGCCCACATTTGCCCATCTAGGACTCTTGGTCAACCCAGATGGCAGCAAATTGAGCAAACGGAACGATAGCGTGGATCTTTCCACTTATCGAAAAAAGGGAATCGCTCCCATGGCGTTGCTGTCCTGGCTCGCCCATCTGGGCTCATCCTTCAAGTCTGATATCAAATATCATCCCCTGACCATCTCAGATCTTACCAAAGCTGTATGCCAACAGAGCCTTTTCTTTTCTTTAGAATGTTTTTTTCTTTTTTTTTCTTTTTCTTTTTTTCTTTTTTTCTTTTTTTCTTTTTTTTTAAAAAAGCCATCAAAACACGTGCTGACCATCGATGACAACTCTAGCTGACCTTCAGATTCACCCGAGGCGGCATCAAGCTCAACGTCGAGAAGCTCAACCACTTCCAAACCAAGTATCTAGACTCCCTGCTTTGGGATACTGAGCCGGCAGCCCTGGAAAAAATTGAAAAAGACAGAATCATTTGCGACTTCATCACCGAACCCGTGATCAAAGAAATTAAGTTGCTGAAGAAGGGAAAGAGCCCAAACATGGACTTGCTGCCGGAAGAATGGCGCCATGATTTTACGCTCGTCCCCATCATGTCAGCCCTCGACATGAGATCCCAAGAATACATTTTCGACATTGTCACCGAACGCGGTGGATATGTAAGCACGGAAACGCTGCTACAGCAACACCCTTACCTTGTCTGGCAGGTGCCCGAGACGCTACACCGCCGCTCCCTCGCATCATATAAGCCCGATGAACGAGTCATGCACGCACTAGAAGAGGTTCTGGAGAAACCTGACTTGTGGGGCAACCGCCGAGCCGACGGCCTGCCCATCATGGACGCAACCGGCCGAGACGACGCTCAGCCCGTCATGGACGCAATCTGGGCCATTGTCGAGGGCCAAGATGTCGAAAAGCTCGCCGTGTATGATACGCTGCGACTCATCGGCGCCGGAAGACACGACGTGGTCTCCCTGAGCAGCACGCAAATGTTTACCATTCTAGGGCGTGAGGAATGGAGACGTCGCACCGATGCGGTCAAGAGACTACTGGACGCGCCGGTGGACGGCTGAGGCGAAAACAGGTGAACAAGGTCAAACTGTGCTTGGGGGAGAAGGGCAGGTAAAGTGGACGAGCCGCAGCCGCAAGATGTACGGGGAAACACTGAAATAATGCTGCGTTTTGTATTCTACTTGTATAGTATAATAGAATGCATAAAGGAGAATAAAATACAATACAGTAAACTAAAGTAAGGTAAGGTAAGGCAAAGTAAAGTACAGTAAGGAAATATAAAAGTAACATAAAATAATGTAAAGTAATATAAAGTAAAGTAAAGTACAATAAAATAAAATAAAATACAACCTTAAACAAACTCAAAAGAAACAAGGAAAACCCGTAACACAACCAACAGCAAGACAAAACAAAACAAGGTAACCCGAGTTGCCCGCTCCACGTGGAAAACGACAAATACACAAACAACGCCACGCGTCACAAGAAAATGAGCACAGTGCGCACACGACGCGTTCCGCATAGACGGCGTTTGGTTCTTTGCCCCCCCCCCCCCCCCTTTTTTTTTCAGAAAAAAGGGGATTTTGAAAAGGGTAGTCCAGTCATGTTTCTCCGTAGGCTCGTTGGGCGGAAGGGCACGGTGCGCGGCTTGGGAATACTCATGCTGGCAAGGGATGTGTTGCGCTTGGATGGAAAGGACGGGATGGAGGTGGTAGGGACAGGGAAGGCGGATGGGACATTTACGTCGTGCAACAGCGGTGCTGAGCCCGTATGCGCGGGTCAAGGACTTTCAGCAGTGGACAAGACGAGGAGAATGGGAAACTATCGGTATACGTTGTCATGGCAGCTTTGATGACATATAATGGACGGCAACTGGCAACCCCTAAAAGTAAAATGGCGAATCAATAAATAAATAAGCTTTAATATAGATGAAAAAAATAATGGATAGATGAATAAATATATGAATAAATAAATAGATGAATAAATCAGAAAAAATAAGTATAGATGAAGAGACAAAGTCACAGCTACCCATGCAGGACCGCGTGAGGAATGCTAGCTCATTCCCCCCCCATGAGGAACAAGAAGAAGAGAAATAAATAATGCTCATCGCTCATGCACGCGCTTTTTGATCCGTCAGATCAATCCGGACCTCGTCGACAGTGCTTCTCGAATTTGAACCGTTACGTCGTAAACCGTACACAGGGAAGGCGGGATAGAAGATTGAATAGAGCAGCAACAACATGGAACTGCTGCAGGACGTGGGTGCTGCAAGGTTTGCCGCCGGACGCCCGGGGTACTATAGATTTATTGATCAAAAAGCCAAATCTGCAAACTTGAGTTAGCGGGTCAATGCTACACAGGGCCCAAGGCTTCGCCCTTGGTAGAACCAGTCGCGCTTCACGCTGCAAGCCGACTTGTTTTGCGACGAACCTCCATTTTGGCAATTCCGTGTCCCTCTCGCATCGCTAGGCTTGTCGAACTATGAACGGCCATTTCTAGATCATCTTGATCGCCGACGGTAATCATGTCTCCGTCGGGCATGTCCTCATCTTTGATTTTCATCTTGAAGCGCCGCTTCATCCCAAACTTGTCTTTTACCTTGTCAACGAAGTCGGGATATTCGATTTCTGCACCGACCATAATGTAACGAACATCGGAATAGTGGACTTTGACGCGAATACTGTGGACTTCCGGTCGACGGGGTGGCGCCCGACATTCCGTCCTCGAGACTCGACGTCGAGAATCGTATGCGGGCATTTCGGGTTCAGCACCGCGGAACGATCCGTCGCCATGTTCCCGGACACCTCCTTCTTCGTGATACCGATGCTGCGATCCGGACCGTATGGAGGGACGGCGCTCAGTCCTCAATGGTTGCTTGCCTTTGATGTCGCCTCCTCCTCGGTACGTATTATACATCCCGGCTTCAGCTTCGGCCTCTACCACTTCTTCGATCGGTCTGGCGGGCCGTCGTGGAGGCGCCCACGAGGGATCCCGTCTGTGATAGCCCTGTGATGAGCCAGAAGATGTTGCAGAACGTATTGCGCGGGCGTGTTCCGATGACGGCGCCTTTTCGTTCTTCCGATTCGAGCCTTGAGTTTGAATGGTGAGCTTTGCGGGCATTGGTCTTGAATCATCACGGATAGAACTATCTCGGCTAAGCCGACCGTTCTCCGAATGTAGTCTGGGTGGGAAGACGTTACTATTGATATCTGGTTCTGATTTTCGGCGCAGAGATTGCAAGCCTTGTTTGACGAGGTTGGTTGCGGCGAATGAAATACTGTTGGCCGGTCGGTCATCCTTGGCCTCTGGCTTTCCAGCCTAGGATTGAAAAGTCAGTCGACTGTCAAAACCAAGGACGGTCAAAGGGACGGGAAACAACAAACTTTAAGGATTTCAGGACCCGAAAATCCTGTAAAGGCATTGGACCGATCTGACGTAGCGACAAGCCTCGCCTTGCCCAAGTAGTCCTTGGTTGCTAGATTTCGAACTTTGACATCATTGGGACGATAAAGGACGCCTACGGGAATCGAGAAAACCGTGTATCCCTGTAGGGTTTTCGTAAGCGTCAGCCAAACCGCGGAAATCTAGTAGAATTGAAAAGGCGTGGCGTCGAAGGGCGACTATTTTTTGCCCATACCTCGGCCTCGACGCTAATCGCTTCGTCAATGACATTATGACTCTCTTCACGCTTTTCTTGGGTAGCGTATAACAAGTCGTTCATACCGACATCTCGTTGTTGAAGGTAGATGTAACACAACCCGCGGTTGAAAATTACTTCGCAGGAATACAATCGGAAAGAGAGTCCCAGTTGTTCATAGTTGATCACAACATTGCCTCGCAAATGACTGAGAGTGTCGTTGAAGTTGATGAGAGCCGCATCAAATTCGCCCATGAGGAAGTTCGATACGCCTTGCTGGAAATGGGCTATAGCCAGATATCGATCGAGAGAAATAGCTCGTTGGTAGTACTCGATCTAGCACCATGGAGCAAAACTTTCAGTTAGGACTTTAGGATGCTTGGAGCCTGGCCGCGAGATGAAAAAGCAACAGCTGTACAAGAAAGATGTTGATGATGAACCCCCCCCCTCCCTCTCTTTTTTTTTCCCACTTACAGCTTTCTCGTGCTCACCCATTGTGGCGTAAATGACACCCATGTTGAATAGAATCTTGCTTGTACCAGAGATTTTCTCAAATTCGTCCAACGACTCATCAAATTCTTGGTTATCATATCGAGTGAGGGCTGCGACCCATGTCTCGATTTCCTGGTGAGAGACTGCAAGTTAGAAAGCCAGCCAGTATGTACTACTCGCATAACGGTATAAATTACCCACCAGCTTCAATGTCATGTTGGTCCAGGTCCCAAGGCACACCCGCTGTCAACGAGGAGAGCCCTGACAAGGCAAGGGCAAAGCGCACCGAGATGTCCAGCCTCCTTAGTTGGGGAATGACAGCGGTCGCTAGTCTCGCTGTCGGCCAAGCGCTACTTTGGATGACAGGTTGAAGAGGTGAGGGGAAGACTCGCGTGGGCGCACTGCTGCGCTTTAAAGGGATATTTGTAGCATCCAGCTGCGGTCTGAACATGCGGCGCCTCGAGAGAACCGCGACTAGAGAGCGCCGTGGACGAACAGAGAGCGCCGTGGACGAACAGAGAGCGTCGTGAACAGTGAACCGAGGTCTGAGCGGCAGCGGACAAGTGAATCCCTGTCTGGGCTAATGGAATGATTGGGAATTGGGGTTCCTGCCTGTGCGGACTGGACCACCCCGGATCTCGGGATTGCTATGGTCGAACGATGTAGCCTGCCGACTCTATCGCGGGACAGGGAATTGCAGGTCCAGAAGAGCCCGAGTAGAACTTGCGACGGGGTTCGAGCTGTGTCGGACCAAGTGTCGGGACACAATTGCCGAGTTGGGTGGGCGTTGATGTTGCGAATGCGCTTCGAGATTGCGCCCTGCCCTGCGCGCACTATGGCGGCCAACCGTCGGTGCTCCGCGCCGGGTTTGCTAGCTGCTGCTGGCGTCTTTTTGTAGATGTTGACGAATAGCGAATATCGAATAGCGAATAGCGCGACGACAGCAAAATTACCCGACTGGTGAGGCGGCCAGACAAGAGACGGATTTGGATATGACACGGATGGATCAAGCGGCGCGCCGGGCGGGAAGGGAAGGCAAGGGAAGGGGAGAGAAGGCAAGGGAAGGGGAGAGAAGAGCAGACAAGAGAAGAGATTTTACCAAGACTGCACCTGCAGCAGCAGGCTGTCTGTGAGTGGACGGCGAGGTGGATGGGCTTGGCTTGGGCTTGACTGTGCGGATTCGAGTCCAAAGTCGACGGTCAACGGTCAACGGTCAACGGTCGACGGTCGACGGTCGACGATCGACGGCCGAGGGTCAAGGTGGAAAACGCCGAAGAAATTCAGGACAAGCTCTCCAGGAAGAAATAGTACCCTTGGCCCACCTGCTTACCGTACCAGCACAGTCCATGCTGAAGCGAGGCAATCGATTCTGCTGGCCGTGGCCCGTGGCCCGTGGCCCGTGGTCGAAGTGTCGTCGGGAATCGGGACTCGGGATTCAGGACGCTAGGGGGCCGCAGCTTGGGGGAGGGGGGAAGGTGCGGCGGGGTAGCACAGGAAAAAGCAGCATCAGGGGCTGGCCTGGCTGGCCGGCGGGGTTGCGCGCGGTCCAATCTGGTCTGGCAGCAGCTGGCAGGGGCATGCAGCAGCTGGCAAGCGGGCGCGCAGGCAGGCAGGCAGGCAGGCAGGCAGGCGGATAGGCAGGCGGGGTCGGGGCAGGGGGTGGCGTAATAGGGGGGTGAGGGGTACGTGGTCAGGAATCAGGGGTAATGGATGAGGGGTGAGGGGTGAGAAATGAGGAATGAGGGGTTGAGGCGTGCAGGGGTGAGCGCGATGGCGATGGCAGTCCGCACTCGCCCCTGGTCCGAACTCGGATTTTCCCACGTCGTCACGCCTCCGGTGCGGCGTTGGAGGCTCTCGGCATGCAGACGATCAGCTTTTCGTCGGCGACAACGGCGACAACTTCGACAACGGCGACAACGCGGCTCGCGCTTCCGCGGTTCCTTGCATGTTCCTAGGCGGCCGGCCGTCTCCCTTGTCCGCACGCTACTCTCGTGCGCTGCCGCTAGGCCTGTCAATTAGCTCCAAGAATAGAATTTCCAACATGCCGTCTTGCCCCTGCCATGCCATTGCCTCTGTTCGATCGAGAAGGGCTGGCTCGTGGGCAATGTGACGCCATTGTCAGATCATGCTCGATTTGGAGTTTTGTTCTCCCGTGGCCCGCTTCCCGAAAGCTCATGCCCGTCCATTTCTCCGTCATTCCGTCATTCCACTTTTGTTCGTCCATCTGTCCATTCGACCTGTAAAGTGATGAAAAGAGTGCCAAGCTGTTTGACACATTCTGGGTGACGCGGCTAATTCAGGAAATATTTCCGTCATCCGATCCACTCCTTTGAACAAATGTGTTTCAAGAAAGACAATAACTTTTGTCGTTGTCACTAGCATGTGACGAAGAAATTGGAAGGGGGGGGCGTGTGGGGAGAACGAGCAATAGAAGGACAAGAAGGAAAAGAAAAAAAAAGCAGAAGAAAAAGAAAACAGATAGAAAAAGAAAAAAGCCTGCTCCGCGTATTCGTTGTACGTGGCGAGTCTTCAAAGCCACATCATCTGCCAATATCCATGTTCTTGGCCACAGAGCCCGCATCGGCGTTCGTGATTGGCCGACACTCTGTTCTTGGCAGGGGCGCCCCCCTTATCCTCGTGGATGCCCCTGTATCATCGCGAGACGCGGCGCGTCCCTTTTTCCCTTGCTCCTTCCTTCCCCTTTCCCCATTTCCACTTTTCCCACTTTTGCACATCCACCATCCACATCCATCATCGGGCGCTTGCGCCAACTTCATCTTCGCCAATCCTCGCCAACATGCCTGGACCACTCCACGGCCCAATCCAACCTCGATGCCGGACGCTTCTTAGACCGCGATCCTGTCCGTCGGTAGCAAGCAGTCTTTGCTGTCGAGGGCTGTGCCTGGACGCAGCATGCTTTGCCCATGTACATGTACATTTGCATCACGGTGTCGGTCAACTCACCACCAGCCCCAAACAAGCCGTGCGTCATGTCCAACTGCAACGACAGAGCCTGGATTTCGGTCAACCAGCCTGACTAAAGCTGGCGGGGAGCCTCTCGACGCGCGGCAACCTGAGGTTTCAATCACGCAAGCAAACCCGTTTTTGATTCTCGCCCATGTTATTGGCCAATCGCAGAATCAAATGGGTCAGAATTATAAAATCCTCTTTGGCGAGTGTGCTGGCTATTTGCCTTCCTCCCGCAGGACCGCTCAGCGCTCAAATGGCCACCAGCTCGAAGCCCTGCGACCCAATTCGGCTTCAATGTTCTCTTGTCTCCAGCCATCACTCTCTCTTCATGGGCCCGATCAAGACGAGTTTCTCGAGCAGTCAAGATTTAGACGGGGTTCCTGCCGAGAAGGCGGCATGCGTACAGTCTGTACAGCCTGTTCAATGTCCCTCCTATGCCATGCATTGTTCACACATATCTACTGTGAGCCGTAAGTAATTCCGAAACCTTTTACACCAGGATTGTATGGCAAAATGTTCGGGATTACCTGTACCTACTGTATGCTCATGCATATGCATATGCCCATGTGCTGATTCTAATAATAGGCAAATTTACAACAAGTCAAAAAGCCGCCTCTCTGCTTGGCAGCTACATTCGTCGTTCGACGCTCAATAGCTGGTCGAGCAAGGGAATGATTACACAAAACAAACATAAAAATAAAAAACACCCGTCATCATTACGTTGTATTATGCCTTGTCGCGAAATGCCCCCGTGGTGGTGCCAATGACTTCCGTAACGCCACGTTATGATTGATATTGCCAATGCCGGCTGTGGATTCGCGGCGCGGCGCGGCACATGCAAGGATGTCATGCATCATGATTGCTAAGAATAGGACACGTTGAATCCTGTCCATCTCGCCAATGGGGCTGCTTGAGAAAATCCAAACCAAATCAAAAGAAAGGAAAAAGGAAAAAGGACCAGACTCGCAAGACACCCGCTCCCTTTACACTGCTTGACGTCTCCTCTGGACGTGAACACGAAACTATCCTTGGTCAGGCTGCGTCCCTGGTTCCAATCATGATGCGGGATTTTAATCACGATGCGGAATAGAACATGTGGCTGTCGCTTCGGTCATCACTGGTCTTCTCCTTTTCCTTCCGCATCCTCTGGTGTCTTCACGAAGCTCCGTAAACTCATCACTTGACAAAATACGAGGGTCTGAGCAGTCGTTATTTACATGGTCCCTTCACAACATGCCTTTGCGGACCTCGTCTTTGCGTTCCTCCCACAAGGTCTTGCCTGTGCAGGAGCAAACCGTCTTGTCATTGTCCCACACTCCAGCGCTGCGGGCAATGACGCCAAGTATGGTGTTGGCATCGTTGACCAGCGACCCCGTCGTCTCGTCTTGTTGTGTCAGGACGAGAGCGCGTCCGATAATCTCCCAAATCTGAAAGCCGTGGTCGACAAAGGTACTCCCCCGGCCATCCTCGCCGACATCAACTGTGCCCAGGATGCCTTTGACGTCTTTTCCTCCCCCGGACCAAACGGGTCCCGTTGATGCGGCGCCGTCCTGGAGATTGCCATATTCGCGAATGGAAGCATAATACCTCCCGGGAACAAGTCCACGAACGGTCAGGTCCACCAAGCTCCTTCCCGAGCTCACTTGCACGATCCGGGCCAGACCTCGCACACTGCGCTCTCCATCATTGTCCTCGGGTGTTTGTATTCTATCCGCGAAAGTCTCAAGAATACTCACCGCCGCACCTGACATTTCAATCCTTATGTTAGCAAATGGCCGACGGCAAAAGCGACGTCCTAGTCGCGAGCAAGTTTGGTTCGGTCGAGACGGGCATTGGCACTCGGCTGGGGGGCCACCTATGCCAAAGTCGGAAATATGGAATCTCTGCACACTAGGTGAGTTTTGATACGTACTGTCAGACGCGCCGGATCCTCTTAATATGGCATCCTTGCCCGTCGTTTGGATCGCCTCAACTATGGCCGACGGCGCAGCTATTCGAAAAGCATGATTTCTTCAGTAAAAAAGCACATAGCGTGACTTGGATATGCGTTCCTCCTCTCCCCCCTCGTCTCTCTCTTTCGTGACTCACCGGAACCTTCCACCGCGACTAACTGATCGGCCAGGCTTATTTGGACTTTCTCGATTCCATCGAGCTTGTTGAGAGATTCCGAAACAGTCTTGACGCATCCGTCACAAGACAATGGAACGGCAAAGACGGTCTATAGTGCCACGAGTTTCATTAGCACTGGGCATCGACGTATTTGTGCCAAGGGGGTTTTGTGTGTGGAGACAGCTTCTAGTATCAAAAGGACCAGTCTGACGAAGGGAGGACAAAAACAAAGAAAAGGTGGGCAGATCCAGAATTATGCGATCATGTGCCCTGCTCTGCAAAGGCGACTTCATAGGCTCAATTCTTTTTTTTAAAAAAAAATAAATAAATCGGTTTGTCTCTTTTACCTGAAAAGAATCATCCAATGTCATTTTTAGCTGGTCCTTGCTCAAGGAGGTCTGCAGAAAAGAAGACTCCGGCTAGTTCCAGATCGCTATGTCGCAGGACAAGCTTTGTTTCTATAATCTTGCACAAGAGAAGCCGGTATTCCGTGCCGCGATGTTGTATGCCGGGCAGAGACGTTCTTCATGTCAGTCGGTTGACCCGATTGCCGCCAGCCTGCTTTGTAATCCACCTCAACCCACCACCGCCCCCATCCCCCCGGTCTTGGCGCCAACGTCTCCCAAAACACGCCGGGCAAAAAGAAGCGATATCAGGTGACGCGGAGTCGCTGCTGAGTCAGCTTTCCGTTCTGCACCAAGAACTTTCCCTTGGCCGTGCAACGAGCACGACCGACCACCTCTGCGAACACGGAGCGAAACAAACCAGAATCGTCGCCATCGTCGGGAGCGTCTTTGCGCGGCGCAAACTGCTGCTTTGTACTAATTCGATTTGAAACATCGGGGAGTGGCTTTTTTTTTTTCCTTTTTTCTTTTTTTTTCTTTTTTTTATTCTTCTCACCGGGTCGTCGTCCAGCATGTCGCAGACTCTTGGACTGGTACGTTTGGAAATCCGCCGCCCTTTCCTTTCCTTTGTCCCGGTTTCTCTGTTCTGTTCTCTTCTTTCTTTGTTTTCTTTTTTTTTTTTTTAAAAAAAAAACGTCCTGACTGGAACCGTGATTTCCCACCAGACTCGCCTCGCCTACTCGCGCGTATGGCACCAAATTTCAGCCTCAACACCACACCCGTCCCTCACGACGCAACCAAACGTCACCCCCCCTTCGCTCGGCCGCCTGGCCTCCCGCATCGCCGTCATCCTAATGGGCAAGAACAAGCCCATCTACGACCCCTCGACCGACTGCGGCGACTACGTCGTCGTGACCAACTGCGCGGCCCTACACACGACGGGCAACAAGATGTGGCGCAAGAAGTACTACCGGCATTCGACCCGGCCGGGCAGCCTTCAGTCGCTGACCATGGACGCGCTCATGGAGAAACACGGCGGCAGCGAGATATTGCGCAAGGCCGTGCGCGGCATGCTGCCCAAGAATAGGCTGCGGGACAAGAGACTTGCGCGGTTGAAGGCCTTTGAGGGGGATGCTCATCCGTACAAGGATAACCTGGTGCGGTTCGGCGGTGTGGTGGTTGGCAGCGAAGGGTGGGAGAGTGCTGTGGAGAGGATTCGAGAGTCTGACAAGGAGCGATTATGATTTTCTTTTGAAAAGGAAAAGAATGGAAAATAAAAAAAAAAAAAAACATAAACTAGAGACTCAAACTTTGAATTACTTGTACGATATTGGATTTCATTCTTCACCATCAGACATAGCCTGCGATAACCCGGGAGACATCTGGGTCATTACAATTACAACATGTCGCTCAAAGGGGTCACGACACAAAACACGCGCGCTTACGCCATGCATTCATATCTACATCCATGGATAGATGGGCCGTTGCTAGTCCGAAATGCATCACCGGGACCACAGGCACCGCGGCGCGAGGCAAACACAGTCACCAGAGCTCCATATGTCTTGCCTGTGACCGTTCCGCACGGCCCCATGGCCACCATGTTGGGATCTACACAAGTTACAGCTTGACCTTGGATCGAGAAACCTCGCATTTGATGAGACCATTCGGGCAAGTCTGCGGGACGTAGACCTCGGCATCGGCGCCAAGATTCTTGAGACCCTTGTGCCAGCTCAAATCTGCCATGTTGCTGGTCAGCAAGACTTATACAAGACGTGCGGGGACCAGTCTTTTCCAAAAAAAAAAAAAAAAAAAAAAAAAAAAAAAAAAAAAAAAAAAAAAAAAAAAAAAACGGTTGCATACCGAGCTCGAAATTGTGCTTGTTTGGTAGAGAATAGGCGACGGTCTCGGTTTCGGGGACGGCGTCGAGAATCTGCTCGCTCATCTTGTACATTGTGTTCTGGACGCTGGGGCTGTTGTCCTGGGCAAAGAGCTTGAGCGTGATCTCCCTGGCCGCTTCCCAGGCCTTGTCGAACTTGGCAGCGGCCTGCTGGACGGCGGCGAGGTCGGCAAAAGTGGACCACTTCCAGGAGGCGTCCACGTCGGTGGCCAGGATGCGATCCCGCGTCTCGGGCAGGGTGGTGTACTCGTCGCGGACGAAGCCATGGAAGGCAGAGCCCGTCGTCTTGAGAACGGAGAGGCCGGCGATGGCGCTGGTGACGTGAATGCCATGGTGGCGGGTGACACGAACGTGGGCGTTGCGGGTCTCGCCGGCGTCCTTGACGAAGCTGTGAGGATGGGGCTTGCCGTCGACGTCCATGCGGACCCATCTGTGGGTGATGACCTTGACGTCGGCGACGTGAATGTGGCCGTACTGTTGGATGAAGTGGTGACCCAGGACGGAGGCGAACCGCTCGGGCGGGTTGACGGGATGCTGCTTGGCCATGATGAAGGTGGTGTTTTTGATGGAGTCGGTGGCGACTACGACGGTGTTGTCGGCGTGGGTGTACGAGGTGGCAATGTCGCCCTCGAGGAGACAGCGGATGGTCATCTCGGTGACGTGCTGGAGGCCGGTAGCCTGGTCGCGATGGACTTTGAGAAGGCGGACATTGTCCTTGCCGTAGCGAGCGGCCGACACGTACGGCATGGTTGGTTTGGAAGCGGGCAGAGTGTCTGTGTGAGCGCGAGCGTGAGCGCGAGCATGAGTACGTGAGAGTACGTGAGAGTACGTGAGAGTACGTGAGAGTACGTCTGGGATCTGGCAAACGTGTGAAGGAGATATCGGGAGAGAGGAGCGGAGAGTTGTGTAGATGGATCGAAACCCGATCGAGACCCGAGGCCGGCGGTGCGGTCGCGGGGCGGCGTGGGCTTATATATGCATGGACATATACTATGTATGTAAGTATGTACGTACACGTGGGATGATTTGGCCCTGATTCACTTTGTCAAGGACGCCGGCCACTCGACGGCCATGACCATGCCGGGGCGAGTGATGTTGTCAGCCGAGTGCGTTCCGGGGTCGGGCTGAGCATCTCGTCTGACCGTCGCGCGAGGCGGCAGCGACGGATACATACTTATCGTAGGCAAGTAAATACTTAAGGTAGATAGGTACTTAAGTAGATAGGTACTTAGATAGTACGGAAACGGATGAGGATGGCGGATGGCGGGGTAGCCACGACCGGAGCCCGCCGGATTCCACAATTCCTTCCACACATGCGTGCCGCATGTGGCATCGTCGGAGCAACATGTCGTGGCCATCGTGCTGGTCCATCGTGCTGGTTCATGGTCCATGGGTGCGATAAGCAGCGGTCGGAGCCGCGTCCAAATGCAGGGCTGCAGGCTGCAGGCTGCAGGCTGCGGGCTGCGGGCGGAAAAGGAAAAGGAAAAGGAAAAAAGTGACAATCAATATGTACATATGCAGGGAAGCAGCCGAGGCGTGGCGTGGCGTGACGTGACGTGGTGTGGTGTGGTGTGGCGCGGCATTACACCATTGCACCGCCAGACTGCACCACGACGCCACAGCACCACAGCACCACAGCACCACCGCACCACACGCACCAGCATCGTAAGCTCTTGGCTGAGCAACTTGGTTGCATCCTCCCCCTCTGCGCCTCTCCCGCCACCTCTTTGACCCGCGCCCATTCACCCATTCACCCAGTCACCCAGTCACCCAGTCACCCAGTCACGCCGTCGAGTCGCATCGTCCTTTTGCTTGTGCCGGCCGGCAATCTCGGCGTTTCTCGTCGTCTGACGCTTGGCAGCTCTGCGGCCGTGTGACGGCTGGGCAGTCGAAGCTGTCCGCCGAGTGGCATCATTGATCTGCCTGCGGGCCGTGGCTAGCCAAGAAAGGCGGACCAGACCGACCGCATCTACCACATCGCCATCGGCGGCTTTTCCATCGTCCCGTCGTTTGTCGTCCGCTCGACAAACTGCCGCCGGCATCGCGCCGTCCCTCCGATGCGCCCGAGCCCGAGCCCGAGCCCGAGCCCGAGCCCAACCGCGAGTGAAGCCAACAGTGAAGCCGACCGCACGCAGCCGCATCATCGTCAGCCTTGCCTGTGACCTACATTTTCCCACAGCAAAAGTCGAATGCACAGACATACCACATCTAGGGCGCGGCCCAAGTCGGCAGCAAGGTCACTCGTCCTCACATAGCCGCCGTCTCGGCCTGCCAGTCCGACAACGCTCAACGATGCCTGGTCAACCCCCGTCCCAACACAATGTACAGCATCCATACCACCAGAATGCCTCGCACGTCGGCCGAACCAGCCTGGATCGCGATGGAGGCGGCCTCCAACCTTCAAGTTCCATGTCGAGTCGCATCGCCGCCGCGGCTTCCGTCATCTCCTTCGCCCCCCGCGGCAGCAGTCTGAATCCCACCATCGGCCCTGGCAGTTTCAGCTCCGACCTGCGAAGTCAAATGCTGCCAAGCCGTGCCGGGAGCAGGGTCGATGCAGCATCAGTGTACACGCCGAGCATCATGGACAAGATGGATCAAGATGGTGCCGACACGGCCGTGCAGCAGGCCTTGTCTGGTTTGAGGGAAAGGCTGAATCGAGAAATGAAAATCAAGGAGGGCAGTGAGAACATGCTGGAGGCGCTCAACATCAAAAAAGCGAAGCAGACCAGGGAACAGCGACAGAGAGTCGAGGCCGAATTGAGTGCCAGTAACACGAGGATCAAGGAGTTGCGGCAGAGAATCTCGGATACGCAGCGGTCGAGGGCGGCGCCTCCCACCACGCCGACCCGATCCCGAATCCAGGAGACACCCTCGCACGCCAACGACATGCGTTCTCCTCCAAGCATCTCGAGGTCCATTACCGGCTCAGACGACCTCGACGACAATGCCGAAAGCCCAACCTTTGCACTCGCCGAGCTGCTCCAGGCGCTCGAGGTCGAGGGCATGGCGCCAGAGTACTACGTCAGCAGAGCAAACCAGCTCGCGGAACTCTTCAAACGCCATCCCGCACTCAAGTACGATTTGGTGTGGGCCATCTTCGGGCTTCGGGTGCAGATGATGCTACTTAGCGAAAGCCGAGAAGTCGTGGCCGCTGGCTATCGCGTGGTTCGCTATGCCATCTCAGATGCCCTGTCCATCAAGAGGATTCGAAGTTTCAACACCGACTTCCTGGTCATAAGGTTAGAATCACCATTCCGTGCCTGTCCTGGCCGGCGCCCATCGTGACGTGGTCGTTGCTGATCCAGACGCTCCAGATCTCTAAACAACTACCGCAAAGCCGATGTGGAGAGGGAACAAGCTCTGAAATTCGTACGCGCATTTCTCGACGTCAAGGACGGCATCAAAGAAATATCGAGAGCCGTTGTGCGGACCATTGTGGCAGTGGCCGAGCAAGGGGAAGACAGGAGGCCAGGTATACAGCCAGCAGACCAGAGCCTCGATCGACTACGTCCGATTTGTGTCGAGACGCTCGCCGAGATCCTAGTTCGAGATCCGCCGCTGCTGATAGCATCGGGAGGTCTCGGCACGCTTTCCGAGGCGCTGGCCGAGGGGACCTACAGGTCTCCGGAGAGTCTGACCTCGGCTTTTTTGTTCCTCCTGGATGCGCCGCAGAGACGGAAATACATCCTCCCCGGCTACGGGCTGGACGTTGTCTTCACGGCGTTTACCGACCCGCTGTCCGCCGCCGAGGGCATACTCAAACAGAATTCTCGCGCTATTTCAGTGGCCATGAGATCATGGTCAGGACTGATGGCTCTGGGCATGTATAATTTCCGCCCCATCCGCTCCCTCATCGCAAGCATACTCTTTCCCAACCCGTCGATCCGAGAGACGGTCCTCGATCTGCTCTTCTCGCTGCTACGCATCAAACCCCCGGCGTGGGCCACCTCCTTCTTAGCTGGACGGCGTCTGACCACCTATGGCCGCGTGGCGAACATGAAGTCTGCCGCTGCGACCCGAGATCGGAGTGCCACCCTGGTCATGGAGGAAGACTCGGGCGAACAAAGCTTTCTCGATCACTACACTGCTCTGCTCCTCGCCGTCCTGATCAAGGCCGAGCTCTTGGCGAGTCTGTTGCAAATAGCGCAAAGCGAGGAGGACCCCATGCTGAAGCGGAAATCGACGTTGCTGATTGGAGAAGTCCTGAAGCTGGCGAGCCGGTTGCTGCCACCTTCGTGGAGCGCCGACCTGCAGCTCCTACCCGAGCTCTTCTCTGCGGCGGCGGAAATCAACAACCAAGACCACTTCATCGCCTCGAGCATCGTCTATCAGATCAGCAGCGTCAGCCGCACTCTGTACCGGAGCGCCCCGTCGGACTCGTTGGCCGGGGGCCTGTCATCGCGCGGCAGCATGCGGAGTTCGGGACGGCTCGACGATCAGCCAAAGCTGGGCAACGCCGCCGTCTCTTTCGACGACACCACCTTTCGACAGCTGCTCATTGACTCTGGCGTGCTCAACAGCTCCAACTTCGCCAAGTGGAACTGGGAGGTCATCATCAAGGTCATTGTAGGGCCTCTGCAGACCGGCAAACGACTAGACGAGGCGATCAAAGCATCCAAATTCATGAAGCGACTGATGAGCTTCTATCGGCCCTTCAAATACAAGTTTGCAGAGATTAAGAACACCAAGAACACACAGAAATATGTCAAGGCCGGATGTGCTTTGATGCATTCACTGTTGCAATCCCCCGAAGGCATCAAGTTCTTGGCGGATAGCAAGTTGCTGCGGCAAATTGCCGAGTGCCTCGCCCAGTGCGATCCGGTAAGTGGCTCTACATCTATATATGATGAAAAACTTCATCTCTTTTTCCTCCCTTGTTTTCCCCCTCCTCCCTTCTTCTTCTTTTTTTTTTTTTTTACCAATCACTGGCAGTACTGATTCTTGCGAATATAGACAAGTGGCCTCACGGCTCAATTTCCCATGTTTTCCCCTGATCGTCTGACAGATACGCTCTGCGGAGGGTACTTCTCCATGCTGGGCGTCCTCAGCAGCGAGCCGAAGGGGTTACTCTTGCTGGAGAGATGGCGGATGTTCAATATGATGTACCACATTGCGGATTTCAAGCAGCGACCAGACCTCATCAAGCTTCTTCTTTCCAATTTCGACTACGCCCTGCACGGCCACCCTCGGGTCTTGCTCTCGAAAGCGCTGACGGGGGGGACCAAGGATATCCGAATCCACGCTACCAACGCGCTTCGGAAATGCACCATGGGCCCCGTGGCGGCAATCCATGGCGACGGCGAGACCAGCGACTCGAAATGGGCGATTCGACTGTTGGTCACTCAACTGTATGACCCGGAAATAGAAGTCTGTTCGACGGCCATCAAGATCCTGGAGAGCGCCTGCAACAAGAAGGTCTATCTGGAGTACATTGTCGAGTGCCGTCCAGCCCTGGATCATCTGGGTGAAATCGGTGCCCCGCTGCTCTTGCGGTTCCTGTCCACGTCCATCGGGTACCACTATCTGGACGGTCTGGATTACATCAGCAACGAGATGGACGACTGGTTTCTCGGACGGAATGATTCCTATGTCGCCGTCATCGAGGCGAGTCTCGCGCGGGCATTCCTCGCGGACCCGGATGACAGCAGCCATCGCATAAGCCTGTTTGACGGCGCGGATGCGGAGGCCGACTTCCACGACAGCCACGTCCCGCCGCATTTCTATCGAGAACTGACCAGAACCCGAGAAGGGTGCAAGCTGCTGAGCGACAAGGGCCACTTCGAAGAGTTTGCCGCAACGATTCGCGAGCACGGCATGCAAAGCGAGGATCCGGAGCTCATCACCAAGGTCAAGGCATGTCTGTGGGCTGTCGGCAACGTGGGGTCGATGGAACTCGGCGCTCCCTTCCTGGAAGCCACGGATATCGTCGGCAACATTGTGCACATTGCCGAGGCCCATGAAGTCATGAGTCTTCGCGGCACCGCCTTCTTCGTGCTGGGGCTGATATCTCGCTCTACGCACGGCCTGGAAATGCTATCGGAGCATGGCTGGGATGCCAACACGACGTCAATGGGCACCTCTCTGGGGTTGTGCATACCCAACGACCTCGGCAAGCTGTTTTCTCTCGCGCCCTGGAAGCATGTCAATGCGGCATCGATTACCGTCCCAGAAACGCAGCGGACGATACGGGAGCAGCCACCCGTGCAGAGAGCTCGGCCGCCGCTGGAGTCGTCCGAGATGCCTCACATGTCGAACGGGGATGAGGTCAACGAACACATCCTGCAGTTGATTGTCGATCTCGGCAACATGGTCCTATACAAGAAGACACTGATGGAGCTGCAAAAGATCAAGCAACGAAAACCGGCCGCGTTCCGGAGCACCGACTTTTTCAAGAAGGTCATGGGCTTGATGGAATGGAACCACTACAGGCTTGGCATTCGCAGGCTGGTGATTGACCTGTTTGAGAAGAACGTGATGCGTCAGATTGTGTTTGGAGATGACGACGGCGAGAGCAGCGAGGTCGACAGTAGTTTTGGGGCGGCCGACGACGGCGGAGAGGGCGGTTCGGGTGATGATGAGACGGTGAGACAGAGGAGCATCAGCGAGCCGGTCGAGATGCCCTCTGACCTGATGCCGGCACCATTGCGGGTACGGCGGTAACGGTTTTTTTTTTTTCTTGCGTCGGGTCTCGGCTTTGCACTTTTTTATTTTTTATTTTATTTTATTTTCTTTTCTTTTCCCCTTTTTCGTCCTCGACCCTGTTCCTTGTTTCCAAGGGTATGAATATTTTGTGAAAGAAATTCTAGCGACATGGTCACAGATATATGATGCGGAGAACCGGATGGGTCGCGCATTGGAAATGTAAAATTAGCATATAGCCCCGTTTAGAGAAAGAGAGAGAGAGAGAGAGAGAGAGAGAGAGAGAAAGAATATTCTCGTTAGACATGACGTACCAGCAAGGCGAGGAGACGAGTGATTCGTCGAGTAGTCGTAGCATGATGAGAATCCGCAATCCGTCGGAATTTCTTGGTACCAAGCTCCGTTCCTTCATTTTATGCCCGGCGCCCCACCTTGCATTTCCCGGCACACGCCGCCTCGACCAAGGTAATGACGATTTTCTCCCCGGCCGCCATTCCGCTCCGGCTGGGAACGAAACCGACTGCGACCGCGCTTTCTGCTCCCTTTTTTTTCTCCGCCACGGCACAGGGATAACATGGTTCGGGGCAGGGTGTTGGTGGTTGCGGGGTCGGACAGCTCCGGCGGCGCGTAAGTTGGGTTTTGCGAGGTGTTTTGTGCGAGGGGCGTTGGGTCTTGGGTTTGTCCGGTTTGCGTGCTGGTTTGGCTTCTAAAGGAAAGGAAAGATGAGGAAAGGAAAGAGGGGGGGGGGGGGGGGGGGGATAAAGAGAGAAACAGAGAGACGCAGAGAGACAGAGAGAGAATAGAGGCTAACATGACTGTCCCGTCCAGCGGCCTCGAGGCCGACCAGAAAGTCCTGGCCGCACATGGATGCTATGCCATGACGGCCACCACGGCCCTGACCGCACAGAACACGACGGGCGTCAAGGCCATACACGTCGTTCCGGCCAGCTTCGTGGGCGAGCAGATCGAGACGTGCATCGAGGATGTGGGCGTGGACGTTGTCAAGACGGGTTCGTGAGGATTCCCTCGGCCGCCTTGTTCGTCTTGCGGGGACGGTGACGGTTTTTTTTTTGTTTTCATTATCCGATTTCTTCACAAATACCATCTTTCACAGAAAAAAAGAAAAGAAAAGAAAAGAAAAGAAATGCCCAGTTGCGGCCCTTTTGCTGAGAATGGCCTCTTCCGCCCTCTAGGCATGCTCGCCGCCGCCGCCACCATTGACATGGTCGCCAAGCAAGTCGTCAAGCATGCCGTGTCCTTGCTCGTCGTTGATCCCGTACGTCGCCTGGAATCAATGGATGCCAAAGCTTGCCCTCTTGGTTAACAAGACACACGCCGCCGCAGGTCATGGTGTCAACGTCGGGCGCGCAGCTCCTCCCTCGCGAAGCCATCAAGGAGCTGTCACGCCATCTGCTTCCCCTGACGACGGTGCTGACCCCCAACATCCCCGAGGCCAAGCTCATCCTCTCGGAGAACGGCGTCTCTCCGTCCGTCTACGACGACCCCCGGAGCGTGGCTGATCTGGACAACATTGGCCGGCGGATTCGGGCTCTCGGTCCCAAGTGGGTTCTTGTCAAGGGCGGTCATTTGCCGTTTCGGTCCGACATGACCGTCGCCCGGGTCGACGACGACAAGCACGTCGTGGTGGATGTTTTGGTCGGGCCGGACAATCAGACGATGCGTGTTAAAAGCCCCTATCAGATGAGCAGCAGCACCCACGGCACGGGCTGTTCCTTGGCTTGTAAGTGGCAGATGGAGGAGCGGTGCCTCGTTCCAACACGAACTCGCTTCAACACGAACTCGTTTGGCTAACTTATCCTCCCCAAAAAATCCGGGGGGCAAGTCTTTCCTGCCCCCCCCCCCCCCCCCCCCCCCCCCCCCCCCTCCTTTTTCCCGCTTTCCCTCCTCTCAGCGGCAATATCGGCCGCCATGGCTCAGGGAGCTGATGTTCCCAGCGCCGTTCGTTCTGCATGCCGGTATATCGAAGCTGCCATCAGGACGGCACCACGGCTCGGTCGTGGAAACGGACCGCTTAACCACTTCCACTCGATACAGGCCCTGCCCTTCTCCCCGTGAGTTGGCATTGCATATTGCTACCGAGTTGTCGGGTGTGTCTTGGGCTTGCAAGTCCTAACCAATGTGAAAACGCCAGAGGCTATTTCGTCGAATATCTTCTCGGCCGTCCCGACGTCAAACATGTGTGGGAGAAGTTCGTCCATCACCCGTTCGTCATGGCCATCGGCGACGGGAGTCTGCCCCTGGAGTCCTTTAAGCAGTATCTCATCCAGGATTATCTCTACTTGGTGAGTTGAACCCATCCGCTACACAAGAAGCGGCTTCTTCTTGCCGTCACCCACAGCAGAAGTCGCCGCTCCTCAACGAGAAGGGCTGTCAAATGGAGGAGAAGGGAGGGGGGTAGGGGCTAACCTGCGCGCCTCTTTCTCTCTTTCTTTTTTTGTTCTTTTTTTTTTTTTCCCATATATCACAGATCCATTTTTCTCGCGCCAACGCCCTGGCCGCGTACAAATCAAAGCATGTGGAAGAAATCACGAGGGTAAGTGCGCTTCTCCGTGCGCACCGCGAGGGAAACAAGAGGAATCTCTCCGTCTCGTCCGTTGCTGAGAACCATTGGCGGGCGCGACAGGCCAATGCCATTGTGGGACACATCATGCGCGAAATGCAGCTCCATGTCCGCTACTGCCAGTCCTTTGGCATATCCGAGGCCGAGATGCGCGCTGCGGAGGAAGAGCAAGGTATGTTTTGCGCGTCGTCTTTTGACCCGTGTGTCTTGCGTATCCCCACTTGTTTTGTTTACTTTTTATTTTTTTTCTTCTTATTTTTACGTTGTTGTTGTTGTTGTTGTTGTTGTTGTTGTTTTCTTCTTCTATTATTTTCCATCTTCTTCTTCTCTTTCCCCCCCTTTTTTTTCTATTCTTCTTCCTATTTTTTTTTCTCTCATGTTTCTCCGTCTTGTCTTCTGGACCACTGACTCCCAAACTCGTCTCCTTCTTCCACGACACAGCATGCACCGCCTACACGCGATACATACTCGACGTCGGCCAGAGCCAAGACTGGCTGGCACTGCAGATGGCTCTCGCGCCCTGCCTCCTCGGCTACGGCGCCGTCGCCCAGATGCTCCGCGCCCACGAGTCGACTCGTTGTGACGACGCCAATCCCTACTGGCCGTGGATACAAAACTACGTCGCCGACGACTACGTCCAGGCCGTCAAGCTAGGCTCAGGTAAACCACCACCCTCCCAAACGACACAAAAGAAGAAGAAGAAGCGGTGCAAAAATCCACACAGAGAATAGGAAAAACACACGTATACAAGAAACCAAGCCACAAAGACAAGACTAATCCGTCACCAATCCCACACTCCCTTTCGGAAACCCTGGTTCCCGAACCCGCCATTTTTTTTTTTGTAGAACTACTCGAAAAGCACATGCAGCTCCAATCACCAACCCGCATCGAAGAACTCGTCAACATCTTCATCCACGCAACCAAAGTTTGTCACACCCCTGCCATCCCCCCCCCCTTTCTGCACATGTCTTCTTCCCACCCCAGCCAAGCCATGACGTCTCCCGAAAAAAAACCAAACCCCCCGTTCAGCCGCTAACGCACCAAAAGATGGAACTCGGGTTCTGGGAAATGTTCCCGCACGCCGAGGCCTGAGGGCGCGCAAACACGGCACGCAACCCGACCGACGCAGGACCCAACCTTGGTGCCCGTGCCGGACATCCCAACGGGGAATAACCCGGGAGGAACGTGACAGATGGATGTTTTGTTTCCCCGCGGGGCATGTGAATGGGGTGGCGAGTTTCGGCAACGCAAAACGGAGAACGTGGCGTACGTTTTGACACGGATTGAAACGCGACGGGGCGCATGCTTTTTATTTTATTTTATTTTTTAGAAAAAAATAAGGGAAGAAAAGGGAAGGGGAGAGAAGAGAAGAGAAAATTTTACTTCTTGGTAATTCCTGGTTGTATTTTCTTCATCGTTGGTTGTGTTACGGGGACAGTATGGACGAGATGGATTGTTGGCGACGGAGCAAATGGATTGCTGAATACGGTAGGTCGTGCTGGCGGCCTCGGTGCTGTTCATGACATCAATTCAAGCTGATTTCGCAGCATCTTCTCCACACAGTCTTCGTGACGAGCTTGAGGTCTTCATCATTATTACTATTATTATTATTACTATTATTATTATTATTATTATTATTATTATTATTATTATTATTATTATTATTATTATTATTATTATTATTATTATTATTATTATTATTATTATTATTATTATTTCAAACATATGCATACAATTGTTCGTTTCAAGTCATGACGGCCACCAGAAAGCTCTCTGGCTCACTTGTATTCACTCCATCGTCACGCGTGGCCATATGCCACAGCGGACTCGGCACGACGAGGACTCCTATCCATGAGAGATCCCGCCGGGCCCCCATCCTGCTCAGGGCGGCATCTGGGACCCCGAGGGCGTGGTGGCCTCGGAGGCGGACGGGGACTGGACTCGCTGCTTTGCACGCACGACTCTGCTGGACTGCTGCCTGACCCACGAGTGTACCGTGCGGAACCGAGGCGGCAGATCCTCACTTGCCTCGGTGCACACTGTATCACGGCGGAGACCACGCTCGCTGCGCATGCTGGCGCTGTCGCGCTTTGCCGTGGGGAATGATGGCGCGTTGATGGTGGTCACAACGGCGGCAGGGGTTTCGCTTCGGTACGCGCCATCCAAGGCGTTGCTGTTGCTGTCGCGGTGGTCGTTTTGATTGTTGTTGTTGTTGTTGTTGTCGTTGTTGTTGTTCATCATGAACTGGCCGTCTCCGAAGCCAGAAGAAAGTGACGAGTTGTCGCTGGGACACGTCTTGCACGCTTGAACCCCCAGACCAGGGGCATGGTTGTGCTGGGCCTCGGCGCAAGAGACTGGTTGTTGCTCGGGCACTCGGGCATGGGCACCGGTATTCTCTCTGCCAGCACGGAAGCTTTTCCTCACAATCTCCGTACGGACCACGATGGTTGGTGCTTGACTTGGCTGTTGCTGAGCCCCGGCCGTTGATGACACTGCCGTATCATTGGTGGGACCGACATATGAATGATCCAGGTTGGTCCACCCGTTATCTGTGCCGCCGTTGATGTGTTTCTTCAAGATGGGGATGCGAGTCAGCGTCTTCCTCACAAAGAGCCTGCGCTTCGCCCGCGGCGTGTCCTCCGGGAAAGGAGGCGGAGGGTGTTCCCTGGTCTTGGCAGTGTTGCGGCGACGCTTGGATATCCACCAGACAAGCCAACTTAGGAAACCAATAATAAGGACACCAGCTGACAGACCACGCATTGTTCAGTTTCTATTCGAGAAAAGAGGGGTTCGCAAAAACACAAGAGAATCTGCTTGGAAATGGTGCGCCCAGCAAAGACTTACCAATCGAGCCGACTGTTATGAGCGCCTTTTCGGCATTAGCAGACGGAAGATCGTTTTGCTCATGATGGTCGTCTCCAGGAAGAAGACTAGTCGGGCTTGGTGCAGTGTCGTGGGGAGTTGCGACAGGCTCCGCCAGCGGGTCGGCCTTGACTTCTTTCCTGGTATTTGCGAAAATGGAGGGATTGGGCGTTGTGATGTCAGCTGGGGCTGTAGGTAACGACCATCCAGTCGTCGACGACAAGCTGATGCTCCAGGTTGTTGACGCTGACAATGTGCTGTATGCCGGATCAACTGTCCCACTACCCGGGGATGAAAGGTTGTCTGGTGGGAGCGGGACAGGATCTAGAACATTCGCTGCCCGAAGCTGTAGGACTCGTGGTTTAGCATGATAGGCATAACCACTCAAGTGCGGAAATATTTTTCTCTTTCTCTTTCTTTTCCTTTTCTCTCTCTCTCTCTCTCTCTCTCTCTCTCTCTCTCTCTCTCTTTTTTTTTTTCTCTCGTTTTGTCCAGTTCACCGAGTGTAAAGAGTGGATTCTTACCAGCTTTAACGAAACTTCGGAAGGTGTTTTAGCGCTACTCGGATTCGCAAGAGTCAAGGGAGTCGGTGCTGGAGGCAATGGCGGCTCTTGCGGCTCTTGCGGCATCTCAACCGTCGCCTTAGATACTGGACGTGTGGGCGAGGCCGACGAGGTGGAATGAGGAAGAGGTGAATCCTTATTTCTTTGATTCGAGGGCGGTGCTTGGTACGGTATCGGAATGGCCGCTGGCTCTTCGGTCTCGTCTTCGCTTTCTCCATTTTCGCTCTTCTCAACGTCTCTTGATCTTCTTTTTCGACTTGATCTTGTGCTTTGCTTCCTGCTTCGTCGTCTTATATATGAGGACTTTTTTTCTTGTTCCTCGTTGCATTGCTCAGCTGGAGTCCTATTGGGATGTTCCGTAGCCAAGTCACTGGACAGTGAGGTAGCCGCGACGGCGATGCCAGGTAAATCGGCCACTGGAGCCATGATCGAAAACCTGAAGACCCTTTTTGTTTTTTTGTTGTTTTTTTTTTGTGAGGAGAGAGAGAGATGCGACTGGTTTTTTGTCAAGCAACGTGCTCCTCTGTAGCTTTCTTAAGAGAAATTCTCAAATGCACTACTTCATAGCTGGCGTTGAATAGGCAGGAGCGAGTGGTAGAGGGACCCTGAAAGTGAAAGAAGGGCTTTCCTGGGATCGTCCAGCAGAGGCATCAACCACATTAAAGTCGAGTTTAGACTTAATGTGGTTCGAAAAGAAGCAAGAAAAGTAGCCTTTGGGATATTTTTTTTTGTTGTTTTTCAGAAAACAGCAAATCGAGAACCTTGGGATGCAGTCGGTGAACTGAAAAAAAAAAGTGACAAAAGAAGGAGCGGGAGTTGTGTGGAATTGGCTGAAACGAAACGGTCAAGTTCGGCATGTCGCTTCTTGGCATGATGGAGAGTTTCTTGTGGCATCGCATAATGCTCCCGGACCTGCGAAACCAAGGAGTCATGCTGGTCGACGCGGTTCGACTAGATAGGATTCGTCAATGCTTGAGACCATCTGGGATGCTGGTCAATGTCCGACAGCTAGTCTGTGTGGTGTTTGGACTGGTGCGCAGTTGAGAAGAGGTCCGTGGACGCTTGGGAAGCACACAAGGCCAGCGACGAGACCGGCGTCGACGGTTTTTGTGCCGGCGGCTTTCCATGTGGCAATGGTGACGGGTGGAAATGGGTTCGGGCGGTTTCTAGCCATGATGCTGCTTTTGCTTCCATCATCAGATCCCGTGCAGAGCAGGACGCATTCGAAAGAGCGAGGTGAGGCATGGCAGCCCTTGACTTGTGCGCATCGCCGCATACATATCCTATGTATGTACGTGTCGATAAATGCGATGACTTCTGTCACGACTCGACCGATGAGTCAGTGGTATATGTACACCATGTTGTATGTACATTGTCGTGAGAAGAGACGTTGTTTGTTTCCTATTGCCGTCATTGTCGCAGAGGTCCAACCGCATCGGCTCCTGTTTCAGGATGTCGACGGCTTTCAGACTTTTTTTTTCTCCGGCAGGCCGGCAGCCTAGAACATGGAAGGATGAACGGGACGACGGATGGATACACGAGCTGATGGCTCGAGAAGACTGCCTAGCCACATGAGTACTTATTGTATGTACATGCAGTCGTGGCTGCATGTCGACTTGGTTGACAAATGGCCACGTGAGGCGGCTCGGCAATGAGCATACATGTGTGGGCTTGAACAGTCATTGGTAGGTCAGCCACGGCTCAAGGTCTCGCCGTCTTATCATGTCTGTCTGCGGAAGGGGAAAAAAAAGATAAAAAAAAAAAAAAAAAAGAAGACAACGCCTTATGTCCAAGCCCAAAGACCGAATACGCAACACATCGTCGCCAAGGCCATCATCCGTCTCTGGTCATTTCGAAGCATAAGGCTGCCATGTCAGCACGCTACGCCAGCACGCTACGCACGGATGGACAACCAATCACCATTCAGCCGAGTACGATGGGCAACAGGGCCAGCTCGTCGAGCACGTGATTGAGAGCAGAATAGGAAAAGGGGGAAGGAGCAGGAGCAGGCACCGGTCCGCCGTGTCCAATGACGCATAGGGACCAGACGCACATGGCCGTGTATTCCCTGTTTGGCTGCACATCTATTCGCAACGTCTTTGATCTGTCTCATGCATCTCTTTCGTGGCCAAGATGGACCGTCGACCAAGGCTCATGTGGCCTGGGCCTTCGCGGCCTTCGCGGCCTTTTGCGGCCTTTATCGTAGCTGATTATCGGGCATGACCGGGTACGACGGGGTCTTTCTGAACAAGTTTTCTCCGTCTATTTTTTCCCCCCTCCCCTGCTCTGCGAGGTGACTGTCAGCCAGTAGGACACGCGTTAAAGTCAGACAGGGAGGGACAAAAAAAAAACTATAACACCACAGAGGCCAACCTGTAGCACCAACTACGCGTTCCTTCGCCGAATTTGCCAACATCGAAAGACGCCTTCGCTGCGTCGCAGTAGCCCCTGCAAAGCCTGCCTAGCGCAGTTCGTCTGCCACAGCGTTCTGCTGGGCGATTACTTTTCACGCTTCTCCAAGGTCCAAGGCCGTCTTCGTCTCGCGCATACCTCAGCGGCCCGCGAACCTCGGCAGCATGGCGTCGTGTCCTCGAACTCTGGCCGCCGTCGGCCTCACCAGTCAATTGGCCCATCCAGCGCGTATTGCATCCAGGGCCTACTCTACCGCATTCCGGAGCCATGCTCTTCGCCTGCCACAGCGGCCTGCTGCTTCCATGAAGCTTGCCGCGTCTGGCAGGATCGCCTTCCGCAGAGCTTACGCCCATGAGGCACCAAAGCCGACCCCAAGCAAGCTGCGCAAGACTTTGAAGTGGGCTTGGAGATTGACCTACCTCTCTGCCGCTGGCCTGCTCGGATATACCTTCCTCGTTGTCTACCAAGATCGTCATCCCGAGCCGCAATACGAACCCGATCCTGCCAAGAAGACGCTCGTCATCTTGGGTGAGCTACAACGGACCTTTATCTTGCCCCGTGTACATCGGGAAAATCTAGTTGCTAATATTGAGGGACAGGAACCGGCTGGGGCTCCGTCGCTTTGCTAAAGAAGCTGGATACCGAAAATTACAATGTCATTGTCGTGTCACCTCGAAACTACTTCTTGTTCACTCCTCTGCTGCCCTCGTGTACTACTGGAACTATCGAACACAGATCCATCATGGAGCCTGTCCGAGCCATTCTTCGACACAAAAAGGCCGCTGTCAAATTCTACGAGGCCGAAGCATCTTCCATTGACCCTGAGCGAAAGGTGATCCGCGTTGTGGACAACTCGGAAATCAAGGGGGCGATTTCAGAGACAGAAATTCCTTACGACATGCTTGTGATAGGCGTGGGTGCTGAGAATGCCACATTCGGCATCCCAGGCGTGCGCGAACATAGTTGCTTCCTCAAGGAGATTGGCGATGCGCAGCGAATTCGCAAGAAGATCATGGATTGTGTCGAGACTGCCGCCTTCAAGGACCAAACTCCGGAGGAAGTGGACAGGCTGATGCACATGGTCGTGGTTGGTGGTGGTCCTACTGGCGTCGAGTTCGCTGGAGAACTGCAGGATTTCTTCGAAGAGGACATCAAGAAACTTGTGCCGGATATCAGCCCTCATTTCAAGGTCACGCTGATCGAAGCGTTGCCCAACGTCTTGCCGTCCTTCTCCAAGCAGCTCATTGACTACACCGAAAACACACTCCGAGAAGAAAAAATCGACATCAAGACCAAGACCATGGTGAAGAGGGTGACTGAGACGACCGTCGAGGCGGAGATCTCGCGTCCGGATGGCGGTAAAGAACGAGTGGAAATTCCCTACGGTCTGTTGGTCTGGGCCACGGGTAATGCTGTCCGACCCATTGTCAAGGATTTGATGTCGCGCATCCCGGCTCAGAAAGATTCCCGCCGAGGTCTCGCGGTGAATGAGTATCTCGTTGTTCAGGGTGCCCGCGACATCTGGGCAATCGGTGATTGTGCTGTGGCCGGATATGCACCCACGGCTCAGGTGGCCTCTCAGGAGGGCAACTTCCTCGGACGCCTGTTCAATAACATGGCCAGGACTGAGAATCACGAGGCTCGTATCCAGGAGCTGAGTAGTAAGATGAATCTTCAGGGCGGCAACTCGGCCGAGGCTGCCCAGGAGATTGAACGTCTGGAAAAGAAGCTGCGAAAAATCAAGGACATCAAACCTTTCCGGTACAGTCACCAAGGCAGCTTGGCCTACATTGGTAGCGAGAAGGCCGTCGCCGATGTTAGCTGGTGGAACGGCAACCTTGCTACGGGCGGCAGTCTGACCTATCTCTTCTGGCGCAGTGCCTACTTGTCCATGTGCTTCAGCAGTGAGTTTCCGTCATCCTGTGTCCTTGCTTCGGTGCCATGCTCTGTCATTCCTGGCTAACACGCTTTTTGCAGCACGCAATCGAGTCCTGGTCCTCTTGGATTGGCTCAAGTCAAAGGCCTTTGGTCGGGATGTGTCACGAGAGTAAGAAAGTACCTCGGACAAGTTGGTCTGTTGGGCAGGGGGGATACACATTATATAGCACATAGACACACTTTTATTTTGTAGATCACACAAATCATTGCTCATTTTTGTATTGAATGCTTGGAGAGTATCCATGCTAGGATTCCGGGGTCTATTACGCGGTAACCCTCATTTATATCAATTGTGCTTTAAATAGATCACAAGTTTACGAGAAGTGGTTGTAAATATGGTGTCTTCTAGGTAAATCACAGCAGGGGCGGCATGGCCATGTCTGGACATAGACGTGTAGACATAACACCGCTTCACTGTCGAGTATTTGCTGTGCTTGTGTATATCTGCCATTGGCCACATGCAAAATCCGCGTGGTTCACGTGACTCATATTTTGTGCTTGGTCTTTTATGAAAGACGTGGTCTTGGCTTTGTCTGCCGAGATTGCCACCAAAATCAGGCTGATTGCACACCGGTCAGAGACGCGAACGTGAGGGTGCATACAGATGCATACAGATGCATACAGATTCATCGACAGCTCATCTTTCAGCCAAACCAAAAAAAAAAGCGAAATTCAGGCGTTATATAGGGTAGGTGTCTTCTACATGAGTCAGCAACTCTCTTACTGGCCAATCATAGATAAGGCCCCACCACCCTTGAAAAAGGATTTTACGCAGGCGTATCAGGTGGGAAAAAGTTAGGGAAGGGGCCGGCCTACCCAACAAGGCGGCGAAGTCAGAAAAAAAAAAAGTCGACGCGCCAGCCGTGCTGACTTTGACTTCTTACAAACCTTGCACAACGCAACGCCATCCATCACCCGACGTCTTTCGTTGCAAGCCCTTCTTCATCCCTTCACAAGCGGATTACTGTCATATCTGAAAGCTCCCATCCGCTATACAATCCTGTTTCCGTCCCCCCCTCCTCCCCCCCTTGTTACGTCAAATAATCAGCGAGAAGTCGATTTTCCAAAGCACAAACATCTGAACATGTCCAGCTACGGAGGTGGTCGCGGTGGCGGTGGTGGTTACGGAGGCTACGGCCGTGACAGAAACGACAGAGGCGAGCGAAGTGGCTATGGTGGCGGCTATGGCGGAGGGTGAGTTCACGTTTTCCCTTTCTAATTTTCCTTTGAAGGAGTTTCACCCCATTTTCTTCTCATCTTTCCTCTTCGTTTGGCGTAACGCCTGGAAGAAATGCATCATATTTCCACATATCACAACCAGCCTGTCGTGGTGGCAGTAGGCTCGATCAACTGAGATGAATTTTGCACAAATCTGGATTTACAGCATCACTAACGCAGACATAGTCGATCTGGTGGTTACAGCAACGGCGGCAGCAACGGCTATGGCGGTGGAGGTTACGGCGGTGGTTTTGGTGGTGGCCAAGGAGGCGGGTTCGGTGGCGGCGATCGCATGAACAACCTGGGCTCTGGGTTGCAAAGACAAGAATGGGGTATGATGAGAGCTTACTGAGATGATTTTTGTCCAGCCGCCCATGACAGGCACTGATACTAATGTCCTTCCACCAGATCTGTCCACTCTCCCCAAATTCGAAAAATCATTCTACAAAGAAAGCCCCGACGTCGCCAACCGATCTCCTGCTGAAGTCGACGAATTCCGTCGCAAGCATCAAATGACGATCGCTGGCAGCAATGTCCCAAAGCCTGTGGAGACCTTTGATGAGGCTGGGTTTCCGCGGTACGTGATGGACGAGGTGAAGGCCCAAGGATTCCCTGCCCCCACCGCCATTCAATCCCAGGGTTGGCCCATGGCCCTCTCTGGTCGTGACGTGGTTGGTATTGCCGAGACGGGCTCTGGAAAGACACTCACGTATTGTCTGCCGTCCATCGTCCATATCAATGCGCAGCCCCTGCTGGCACCTGGAGACGGCCCTATCGTTCTGGTTCTCGCTCCGACCCGTGAGCTTGCTGTCCAGATCCAGCAGGAGATCACCAAGTTTGGCCGTTCCTCGCGCATTCGAAACACATGTGTCTATGGCGGTGTTCCCAAAGGACCTCAGATTCGAGATCTATCCCGAGGTGTCGAAGTTTGTATCGCCACTCCTGGTCGGCTGATTGACATGCTCGAGGCCGGCAAGACAAACTTGCGCCGCGTCACCTACCTTGTGCTCGACGAGGCCGATCGTATGCTGGATATGGGTTTTGAACCTCAGATCCGCAAGATTATCGAGCAAATTCGACCTGACAGACAGACACTCATGTGGTCTGCCACATGGCCCAAGGAGGTCCGAGCAATGGCCTCTGACTTTTTGACCGACTTTATTCAAGTCAATATTGGTTCCATGGATTTGTCCGCCAATCACAGAATTACACAGATTGTCGAAGTTGTCAGCGAAAACGAGAAGCGTGACAAGATGATCAAGCACCTCGAGAAAACCATGGAGAGCAAAGAAAACAAGATTCTTATTTTCGTCGGAACGAAGCGTGTCGCGGATGAGATTACTCGGTTCCTTCGCCAGGATGGCTGGCCAGCACTCTGTGAGTAAATTCGCGTCCATGCTCTTTGGCTTTCAAACGGCTAACACTTTGACCTACTTCAGCTATTCACGGAGACAAGCAACAGAACGAACGTGACTGGGTTCTCGACCAATTCAAGACTGGAAAGAGCCCCATCATGGTAGCCACTGACGTGGCATCCCGTGGTATTGGTTAGTATCATCGTCATCTTCGCCTCCTCCCCTTCCCTCTCCATTCTGCAACTCCGGCAACGCATTTGCTGTACTTTACTCTTGATGTCTAGGGGCCATATCTTAATTGCGCGAACGTGCCTGATGTAAATCGTGTCCACTTGGTTCTCCAAAGCGTGGAGTCTTGCTTCTATGTGTAGCTCTTCCGTTGCTATGCTGGCATTTCTGCTCCTGTACCGTATCTCCTCTCGTGATACTGGTACGGAGGTTGGCATCTCTTGATTAGCTCAAGCTGTCTCCCAAGGCTCCCTCACTCGAGAATCTGGTGAACGAATCCACAAATCCCCTCGGAAAGGATGGATGACATTATTGCACCCCCAATTGGATTGCCCTGATCTGCCAGAGTAAAACAACTGTGTACAGATGGCATATATTTTGAAGCCATTTCTGACGCATCATTGCGCCGGAACGTTGCTTTCAACGAATCACTTTCTTTGCGTTGCTAACCTGTACTGAATAAGACGTTCGCAACATTACTCATGTGTTGAATTACGACTATCCCAACAATTCGGAGGATTATATCCATCGAATTGGTCGTACTGGCCGAGCTGGTGCAAAGGGAACTGCTATCACTTTTTTCACCACTGACAGTAAGTTGATGACTCCCAGGCCCTTTCGGTCCACCGGTTTCTGCTTTTCAACAACCCCCCTACAAAAGCAAGGCAAAACAAAGCTTGGGTCTGCTTGATCTGCATAGAAAATGCTGACATTTTTCCGCGCCAGACCAAAAGCAGGCTCGTGAGCTGGTCAATGTACTGCAGGAGGCCAAACAGCAGATTGACCCTCGCCTTGCCGAAATGGCACGCTTTGGTGGAGGAGGTGGTAACCGATACGGAGGTTGGGGACGTGGACGTGGCGGCGGCGGCGGTGGCAGAGGTGGGTTTCGACGTCGTTAAATCGATGCAAAAACAAAACAAAGCAAAACAACTCTGGCAGCTTCACCACGAGCTGACCTTGTCGTCTCAGCCAACGCCAACAACCAGCCAATGGGCCATCGACGCTGGTAAGAAGACTGGATTCACTGCGAACCAGAGTTGGCTCAGAAGGCCTCCTTTCGTGCTCAGTCGAGATGTTTTCTTTTACACAGCGTCACCTTGGCGCGAAGCCGGTAGCCAAGAAAAAGATCCGCAAGAGAAGAAGACGAAGCAAATAACGGCGTTTGATAGAGGGGCACAGGGTATTGTCGATTTTCCGCATTTCATATTTAGACACGAGGCGCGCAGATTCTGCGCACCCATGGTATCATGCTTTTTCTTTCTTTTTGTTACGTGTTAGGCATGGGATTTCTACCCGTGGAATCTCTCGTGCTACTTACTGGGATGATTTTTGCAGTCTCGATGGCTATTCTTTTCCTTGTCTACATTGGTTTCGGTGTGGCACTCGCCGCCAAGTCAACGTGATAACCTGGCTGATGGCACGGGAGCAAAAGAATGGGTAGTGTTAGATCAACACACGGCGTACACTGAAACCGACTTTATTTATAGAGAGTTGTAGTTATATAAAAAGTAATGGGCGTGGTTGCTGCACTCGTGAGCTGCACTGAATGTGTGTGCGTGTCCTGCTCCGGTCGGCAGGAGTGTATATAAATTTTGTACCTTGGCTGTGGGGTGTGGCTGTGGTCCGGGAACGAAGAAGATGAACTATGCAGACTAATGAAACTCTGGGCTTGGGAACCAAAGGCAAAAAAGGGCAGCGAATAGTGTACGAGTGACTACAACCATGGCAATGTGACCGAGTCGTTTGACACGCGTTTCACAAGAGGGTACGTTGTTGACCGCGCGACGAGGGACTTGCCAACGTCGTTTCTCTGGGGCTACTTGGTCATTGTGTGCGTGTGCGGCGATCTTGATTCGGGGCGTTTTAGAACATGGTCGGCCAGTCGATTTGGTCACGTCAGTCAGTCGCTCGGGGATCCGAGAACAAGGGGGGGGGGGGGGGGGGGGGGGGGAGAGGGGTGTTTTTTTTTTTTTTTCTTCCCCCCCTCCCCTCTCTTCAATACGATTGCCCCTGTGACTGACGCTCTCGATCTGCCAAGTCGAGAGAGCTCAGGCTTGTCCGGTGGTCTGTCTACCGTCTACCTGGATGAGGAGCGGGGGCATGACGAGCAGAATCATTCATGCATTCGTAGATGCGGTGTTGAGAGCGTTGGGCGTGCAAGTCTTGGACGTGTGGACGGTTTGCGGGGCCATGATGCAAACAGGCATGTCGATTCCTCCGTCTTTTACGCGGCGTGGCATGCCCACTGGGCACGACGGGATCGTACAACGGCATTTATAATTTTATTTCATCATGTCTGGTATGGTGACTGTCTTCTTTTGGGGCGGAACGGGGGGTGAAGGGTTCAACGTTGAGCGTATTTCAGGTCATGTCGAATATTTTCCCATGGTAATTTCGGTGTAAAAAGGGTCGGAATGACTTACGACCCACTACGCAAGATGAACAGGAACAAGGGTTGAGGGAACAAGGAGCAAGAAACGGTCAGAAAAAAAAAAAGAAAAGAAAAAAAGAAAATGATAAATCAACGTGGAAATGGCCTTGGATGTTTCGCTCTTTCGAGGCCGAGGTCCGGCCGGGCTCTTGAGCACTGGGTAGGGTAAACTCATACCGACCGCCCTTTGTTTGTGGGGTACAACTTTTTGTCTTTCCTCTCCCGCCGACCAAGAGATGGCATGGCGGTGGGTGTACTTTTATATTACCCGAGTGAGGGAACTCGTTAGGTGGGTTTCTCAAACAATCGTCACAGGTTTCCGGGTCCGTGGAGAAAGCAGGGAAAGGGACCGTCAAAAACACACGAGATTGTCGTCACTCGTTTGACCGAGCTCTTTGTACTGGCGAAAAGAAGGCTATGTGATTCCCCACTCAGTGTGAAAAAAAAAAGAGGGCGAAGAAGAAGAAGAAGAAGAAGAAGAAGAAGAAGAAAAAGAAAAAGCAAAGACATTTTTGTTTATTATTTATTTGAGCCCGTGGCCATTTCTTTGATTTTATCCAGTCCCTGCAGGAGGGAGCGTGAGAGAGATCCTTGGGCAGCAATTTTGTCTGAGGAATGGTGGTGGACCGGGGGGGGGGGGGGGGGGGGGGGGGGGGGGGGGGGGTGGTTCGATGAAAACAGCTCGATGCTGCTGCTTCCCATAGCGATGAGGGCAAAGAGGTGGCCATCCACGTCGCTTGAGCGGCAGTCTCTTTCTTCATCCCCCCCTGCCTATCCCTTCTGTTATTGGCATCTTTATCGGAGAAGAACACAGAAGAGCAGATACCGGGTTGTGTCCATCGACACCTTAACCGCTGGAGCGTGGCTGGTCATGCATGCATGTGTCTTGATGTATGTACATAACATACATCTAGGTGCAGTATATCGCAATAAGAGACGAGGCAGATGGACGCCCTCTTTCTCCATGGTTTGGGCTTAGGACAGCTAGTACATTTGAGGACATCTGGAGAACAAAAGCACCTTGCAAACATGTTGCCGGAAGCTTTTTGCTGTGCCATTGATTCGGCCGTCCGTCTCGAAATTGTGTCATGTGTTGGGCCAGAGGTCGTCAAGTTCAGAACATGGAGGAATGATGGCGATCACGATAGATGGCAGATGCTTCGAGAAGCTATCAGACATGAGGGCCCGTAAAAACTGTCTCCAGGTTGCGAATGGCTTCATTGACATTTGACATTGCGCTTTGCCAGCCCCGATGCCCGACGTTCGTTTTCTGCTGCTGCTCGTTTTTATGGATCAATTGCCGTAGAGTCGTATGTATATCCATGTCCAACGTGCTTAACTCCGAAAGCCTGGGCCACCTCGCAAAGGATGCCGAAAGCTGTCAAACGACGAACGCCACCTAAGAAAAGACATCTTGCTCGCAGTCGACAGGTGTAGGTCGTCAGAGCGCAGCTCACCCGCGATGAAAACCATCGTCAATCCAAGAACTGGCCCTCCGCAGCCCCAGCCACAAAAAAGGGTGAGAAAGGGTTGTTTTGGCGTTTGTGCGGGACAAGTCTAGGATTTATTGGTCACTTTGCTTTTGCCCTTGCCCTTGCCCTTGCCCTTGCCCTTACCCTTGCTGTTCTTTCGACGTCTTCTTCTCCTTCTTCTTCGTCTTTTGCACGACACTTTGCTTTTGTCTCTCAGGCGCAAGGCACCGTCATGTTTTAAGCAGTAGCCAACCCTAGAGGCAGAGCACTCAATGAGCTTGACAGTGTAGATGCCTGGAGGTTTCCCAATACCGATCTTTGGAGCCTGGGGGCCCGTGAAGCGCCTTCCTGTCGGAATTCGCGTATCCCCCCCCCTCCACCCAGACGTCGCAGGTGATGACGATAACGGCGAGCCGCGTAACGGCGAGCCGCGTAAGTGGGAGATGTGGAAAATCCTTGGCTCTGGTCACAATGCAGCGAGATCTCCTGATGGACAAAGCTTGTACCGTTGTTGAAAGGCAAGGGGGCCCTGGCCTGGATAAGTTGCTGGCATGCTGGGAACGTCTTGATGGACCTGATGGACCCATCTTGGGTTGATGCGAGATTGCTGACAGAATAAACAATTGGCCGATGCGCACCGGGGCAAGGAGGCGACAAAATCTCGGGGCCAGGGCCTAGCCCGAAATTCATCGGATGGCGTGAACGGGGAAATGTACCGAGTACCTGGCGAAGCGCCCACGTCTATTCCGGTTGCCGAGTGTGCGGTACATATCCACACTGTCTTGTCGGCCGTTCCCATGCAGAAGGGGGCATGATGACATAAGAGAACGGTGAAGACAGGGGTGCATTGCATTGATTTCGCATTCCCCAGGGCCCAGTGCCCACCAGCCAGCGCAGCAGTTTGAGCTTCCGCCGTGCAGCAGGAAGGCAGTCAGCCAGCTCTGCACGCCCGGCTGCTCCAAACGCCCCAACTCCTGCTCCGCGGCTTCTGTTCGAATTGTGGTCGAGAATGGACCCGAGGCACTAGGTCTGTGGAAACGCAACGCCCCGAGTCCGTGCAGTCTTTCGGCGGCGCCAGCAGGGACCGCGGCATTGGTATAATTCCTTCTGATCGGACTTGGCGCAAATGCCCCAGACAGTCCTTAATCATTTGATATCTCCGCGCGCGATCAACAGCACCAAAGAAGCAGGGCAGGCAACTGGTTTACCGGTGGTTATGATGATCTCAAGAGAGCGGAGAGAGGGGTCTCTCGTGTCCCAAGCATGACGGGTGTGTTCCAAGTAATTGTTCCAGTGGTTGAGAGAGAGAGAGGAGAAAAGGGGGGGGGGGGGGGGGATTGGGGTTTGTTTATCTTCCTCCCCCTCTCGCCGCTTCCCTCAGGAAATCTGTCCCATCTCTTCCGGTGTCAATCATGTTGCCGGATGCATTGTGACGCGTGTGACTGTGACGGCCCGAAAGAGGCATGGAAATTGGGAATCGGGACAAGTTCGCTTCCTTTCCTCGGCTCCGAGGCGTTCAACAACGTCAACGCTTTGCGCTTGTTGTTGAAGATATTCGGCCGTGATGCATATCGTCGTGTATAGCGGCTACGAGCCCGCCATCTCGTGTAAGCATATCTGTTAGGCACAGAACTAAATAAAGACTCGTTGGAGTGCTTGACCTTGGAACCGTTAGCGGTGCCACGGACCACGCGCTCAAAGAGTAACCACCGACCTGGGTGAGACTGTGACAAGGGCCTAGAATAGGGGCTTGGATGTCACCTACACGTGTGACACCGATATTGTTTGCCGAGCCTAGCACCTACCTACCAAAGTAGGCAGCTGGGTATTGCGTGCGCATATGCGCATCCAGTACTGAATAGTCCTCCCGTGCCTGGCACAGAATGGCTCGACTGGGCTAGACCGCGGCAACTCCATGGGGAAACCCATGCTTTGTCCGAGAACAGCCAAGCTGCGTGCGACTAGAATCGGTATTTCTGCGAGTGCCGCATCGCGTCTACTGTATCCCAGGGACCGGACGCCACTTGGAAAAGTTGCGGAATATGGTTGAGCAGCCGTCTTCTAATAACGACTGGAGAATTAGTTCTGGGCATGCCGAAAGCGGCTGACTGTCATTTCTTTAGTATGTAGGTACAGCCCCGTCGCTGCTGGGGACCATTTTGCCCACTGTATGTTGAGCAGCTCGTTTTCCTTGCTCTACCCTCAAATCCGAGTAAAAAGACGCGTGTGTGCAAGTGTGCTGGCTGGGTTACATCATGGCAGCCATCCCGGTTGATCGTGGCTTGTCGCAGCTACTCCTTCTCCTATCGATTGTTCATCCTTGGGATCTGGGCACCACCATGTCAGCTAGCGTGTGTAATTTTTAGTATTGGTTCGTCTCGACATCACCTTGCTTCCAATCATCTTATGCACGCGCTGCAAAGACTTCTGTCCTTTGTGCAATGACGAGTATGCAGCCCGCTTTGTGACGAACATGAGAGGTCAGACAACTGATCATCAGTGAGGACATGAGCCTGACGAAGCAGTTCTTCGCCTCATTAAATGTGCAGTAAGATCGCTCGGCTATCATTGAAACTTCCGATGAAAGAGTGAAAGAGTACGGGACCTATGAAATCTTTTCCCAGCTAAAGGGCAGTTATAAGTGAAGCTTCTTACATCTCATCTATTCCATATTATACATACACACATATGTACATACGGACTGCCGCTACAGAAAAAATCGTAGGCTATGTTTGCTAGCCTTTTGTTTCCTTTTGTTGCGGAACGCTTGGCCTGGACTAAAAAGGGCTCAGTGCGCCATGACGTGCAGGAAGCCAGCCAAGACACAGACGACTAGCTGACGACAAGTTGCAGCTAGGAAACATGTAGGACTCACAACTTTGGTCTCTGGAACATATCGTGGCTCAAAACATATGGTGCAAGTCGGAAGAGTTGGAGCGCGGGTGTGGATTATCCCCCAAGCGTCAAGGAGAAGTAAACAAAGTGCATGTGCATATAAACCACGACCCGTACCTTGGCGAAGACGAGCCGGAGTGAGCCGTACAACAGCCGAAATCAGCCGAGGCACGACACGAACGTGGGTGATGTAGCGATGTCTAGTAGAGCCACCAACTCTCGTTAATTTTAGTGGTTCGTGCTGTAGCGGGAGGACTGAATAGTTTTTAAAAGCTCTGTCGCAAGCATAGCCTTTGTACCCTCAGGAAGAAGAGATCATGGGCATGAGTTCTCACAACTTCTCAAGCACGCAAAGAGAAGGCAAAATGCGGGTAATCATAAAAGTTTCATAATTGTGGATTTGTTCAAGCCCGATGCCATTTCTGTGGCTGAACCGTCGACATCTTCTTCTTGCTGGCCGAGGTGTTCATGGAGGGTCAAGGGAAGGCGCAGCGATCGGTTTCAGAAACTCAATTGCTATGAGCATTAGCGAATGCCAACAGGCTTCGAAAACATATTATGGCCAAAGAGAAACATGGGAAATGGCTTGCATTAAATTCAAAAATGTCCAGGTCCCGTCTCGTCGTGGATCATGTGCGGGAGCGTTACCCACATTCGGGGTTTCAAAGAGTAGAACAAAAGTAAAAGCACGTGTTCGGTTCGCAACAGATTAAAGTTGACGTCGAATAATGGGTATTTTCCAATCATTATCCCATGGCAAGGAGAACACAAGGAAACAGGGGAGGCCGCTCTGGAGGTGGTACATGAAGAGTCTGGCGGCTGAAGGTGGTGCGACCGGGGGAGGAAGTAATGGAGTGCCGCGCCTTCCTTCCAAGTCGGTCGTCATCGAATCAGGACATGCTGGGAGGTACCTGGCTCTGGCTCTCTAGGTCCATACTACCTAGCTTGGATTAAGTAGTACTTACTTGTTTGGCATAACTCGTAAAATGGCCCGTGTCCCTCGGAAAGTTTCCAAGCCTTTACAACGTTGACGACACCAGACTCGGCAAGCAGGCATCTGGTGCCATTTCGGCATTGCACGAGAAGCAGGTGCAGGTAGCGAGGCAACAACTCCACGCTCAGACCCAGCCTGCCCAAGATCAAGATTTGCATTTCTCCCCGCCCACAGCTTCCTCGTCCGCGGATCACCTGAAGTACAAGAGCAGACCTGATAAGTCCAAAGCTTTTTCTCGGGGCTAATTCTATGCATCCGAAGCCCGCAGCTTTGTTCATATGCGGAGGACTACGCGCTTGCAAAAACGTGACTCGGGCATGGTTCAGGCACAGTTTGGATTGCACCATATTGAGAGAAAGGCGCGACGACCACCGTGGCCGATGACGCAGAAAGATTCAACACGCTGCATGCCATTTCGCGAGCCAACGTGGCTCAACCCAATCACTGAATAGAAGGCTTGCGACGCATTCGTGATATCGGCTGATGCAAGGACAAGCAGGTTCTTTGCCGTCGACCCGTGACGTGCGACGTGGATGGAATTAACCTCGATGGATGGATGGGCTGACCAAGGTGGAGCAGAGCGCGGCGGCATCTCGCTCATTGCTCAACGGATGCACACCAGGCCCAGGTCAATCATTAAAAATAATGATGATAAATAAAATGAATAAATGAATCAAAATCAAAATCAAAATCAAATATCAAAAATCAAAATCCAGCAAGGGTCTCCTGTCGTGACGTGAATTCAAAGTTGCTGTTTGTTGCCTCGACAGCTGTTGTGGGTTCCGTCGTTTGGCCTGTTGTCTCTCTTTCCCCGGTCCTTTGTCCCTGGACAGTGACAGCTGGACATGACCAAGCAGTCAGTCGGTGATTTGGATGGTCGCTAGTCGATGTCCTTGTCCATGGCCTGTGACGTCCCGGGGCTGGTCGGTAGACGGGCGTGACGGAATGAATGCCTGTGGCACTGTCGGTCTCGTCGACCTGGTCGGTCCTGTCCGGTCGTTCCAGGTCCCAAGGGTCAACCGTCACCGTCACCGTCACCCGCCTGCCGGCACAAGGAACGAAGGGTCGTTTATTATGTATGTATGTATGTATATGTATGTATGTATGTATGTATGTATGTATGTATGTATGTATGTATGTATGTATGTATGTATGTATGTATGTATGTATGTATGTGCATATGTATGTATGTGTGTGTGTGTGTGTGTGTGTGTGTGTGTGTGTGTGTGTGTGTGTGTGTGTGTGTGTGTGTGTGTGTGTGTGTGTGTGTGTGTAAAGTATGTAACATGTATGTATGTATGTGCATGGGTTCATCCATGGATCCACTGTGCGAGGTGAGATCTGGGCAGAAATGCAGAGCAATGCAGAGCAATGCAGAGCAATGCAGTGCAGCCAGGCCGGATGCACGCCGTGGCAATTTGGCCGACTTGCGCAGCGCAGCGCGGCTGCAACACGTGGACCTCTTGGACGAGACGTGGACCCAGTAGCTTGCAGAAAGGAACGTTGTTGAACCCTCCCGCAGCATGCAGCCCAGCGCTTCGAGGCGTTCCAGAGCTGCAGCAGGCTCCAGTCGGGATAATATTGCGGTGAGGGCGACTGGAGTTGGCTCCCAGGGAGTGCCGCAGACAGACGAATCAAGACGAACAAAACACGTCAACACGAACCAGCGGTAAACTCGGCTGCGCTGCGCTGCACCGACTGACCGCAGCCGTCATGAGCGCGGATGAGCGGATGTATGGACCGACGTCCCGACGTACTCGTGCACTCGTGTACTACACCAACTTCCTACTTGAGTAAAGTAGTAAGTAAGGTAGGTAGGTACTTTAAGAAGTATGCACTGTTCATGTACATACAATGTACGGTGTGGTGTGGTGTGGTGTGGTGTGGTGTGGTGTGGTGTGGTGTGTACATGCACATTGTTCATTGCCCGTTGCCCGCTGCCCATTGCCCCTGGCCCGCGATAAGTATGCGCTTGGCACAGAGACCAGACGAGAGACAACGGTTATCAAAGACGTCGTCAGTGGTTGGCATTGCCACACGAATCGCAATGCCTGTTGATGGTGGTTTTTTTTTTTTTGGCTTTTTGGCTTTTTGGCTTTTTGGCAAAAGCATGGGGCATGGGGGGTTTTCGCGCGCGCGCGTGTGTGTGTGCGCGTGTGTTTATTTTTATTTTAATTTAAATTCTCTCTTTTGAAAAGTCGCGTCTTCTTTGCAGACTTGCAATATCTGCGCTCCGCATAGCTGGGATGCCCCACTCTAGAGCAACGTCTCAGCTGTGCTGTGTGTGAGGCGCGGTGCGGTGCTGTGATCCGGTCTTTGTTTGTTTCCATTTCTGCCCGTTTTGGAATCTTGTTTCCCCACAGTTTGCGTTGCGCCTCCACGCCTTCGGCATCCGTCTTCGACGGACGGCCGCTACTCATGTATCCGCCTGGAGAACTCCATGTTTTTCGGCGCCCGGTTCTCAGCAGTCGGCGTCGGCAAAGATTCGCACTAGACGATGAGGCATGGACCGGCCGCCGGGGAGAAACGAACAGAGGGTCCTAGTACCGGACCATCCAGCAGAAGGTCGGCAAGGACGCCTCGCTCGCTTATTAGGCTTGTTCATTTTAGCTTCGCGTCCGCGTGGGATATCTGGTCGAGTACGCTGCTATCCGATCCTAGCAGATGATTCCAAAGATAAGCTTGCACTATGATGAGCGCAATTGCCGCTAGACTCCCGTCTGTGCCGTTGGACCGCCGCTCGCCATCTCGTCGCGGTACCGACTGCTCGGCTTGTTCATCAAAAAACGGATAGTCATGTCCGTCTTTTCACCTCCAGAGGGAATCGGGAATCGGGAATCGGGAGTCGAGAGGCGAGAGTCGAGAGTCGAGAGGCGAGAGTCGGGAGTCGAGAGAGCCAAGGCGACCGCGGCAGCACCAATTCCCGTGACGAATCCCCACGGATTCCCACGTTGGATTCCCATGTCGATTTCCTCGTTGATGCCATTGGCCAATCCCGACTTGGCTTGTAGTGCGGAGCCCGGCGGCATTCGAATTCGACATGCACGTTGGACGGCGTGGCGGTGCAAAGGATGGTGATGGTGGCAGGTCCCTGTCATCACACCATTCATGGTGGCCGCAGCATTTTAGGTGCTCTCGACGGGGGAAGGGAAGAAGGGAACGCGGGGGGGGGGGGGGGGGGGGGGGGGGGGGGGGGGGGGGGGGGGGGGGGGGGGGGGGGGGGGGTGGGTGGTCGTTAGTTGTTTACCTACGTACCTTCCTAGTAGGTAGTCTATCTGGCAAAAGAACCGGAGCCCGTCCAAGGTCCCGCCTCTCAAGGTCCCGTCCATGGTCCCGTCCAAGATCCCGCCTGGTCTGGTACAAGATCCCGTCCCTTGGGTCGGCACCATCGAAGCCATCGCTCGACTTGCTCTGCATCGCGATATTCAAGATACGCGACGCCGCGTCCTCGCGCCGCGTCCTCGCGGCCGGTGGCCGGTGCAGGCTTCGTTCGGGGTGCGCGAGCAACGAAGTTTGGCGAACCAAGGAGAAACCTCGTCTGCAGCCACAACGAGTTTCCGAGCCCAAGCCTCTCCTGCCAGCCCATCAACGGAGCCCATCCAGCCACCACCACCTCCCCCTCCCCCTCCCCCACCCTCCATTGCTCACGCGTCACTCCTTTCCAACTCATCATGCCAACTCCACAAGCCCACACATCCAGACACTTGGGCCAGGAACGGTCCTGGGATTCCTGGCATAAAGCCACTAGGACTACATACCAGGTAGGTATGCATCATGCTCATTTTCGATTGACCCAGACTAGCGCATCCGCATGAACCAACGTGCTGGGCCCTAACATCGGACAAAAAACGTGCCGAGGGTAGGAAGGAGAACATGTCCACTACGATCAAGGTGCTAACGTGGACGACATCGACTAAATACCATCGCGGAGCAGATACGTCACTGCGCCTCGAAGCGTCTACATCACCCCCGGTCGACAGCAAATGAGTGTTTTTCCTCTTCGTGTATTTTGAATATTTTATTTTTTTATTGCTAGAAGAGATGCTGACCTAAGCCTCCTTGTCCCCAAACCCAACCACCCCCCCCCCCCCCCCCCCCCCCCCTGGTCCCTCTCTTCCCCGGTTGCAAAATCCGCTGTGCTGGGATCAGCTTGCAGTGTGAGAATGCGCACATGTCCCTATCTTTCGACAATTATCTTGTTCAAGGGATAAAATGACGAGCCAATTGGCCCACCCGAAGCAATCGCTTAAACCTCAAACGGACCGCGGGAAAGACTTGGTAATCGACAGTGCTTCCGCCGCTTTCCCGGAAGGAATTCTTTAATTCTGATGATCATCTGCCTCTCATTTGCTTTGGATGAACGAAAGGGCCGTTGGAGTTCAACTTCGATGTCGCATTGACAATCAAGCCCCAGTGACTCCACCGGTCAGACCGGGATGTCCACCGCCAGTGGCCATCAGCCTGTTATCCTCTTGTCTGGTGAGTAATCACAGCTCTGCACAATGATGATTTCTTCATGGGAGAGCGCTCTCAAGCTCCACAGAAACCCTGCATGACAAGCCGATTCGCGCACGCGACTTGCTGGGCACTTTTTCCCCCCCAAATGCCTTCCATTCTCTCCATCGCATTTCTGATTATCTCGTTACCCTTTGCGATGAAATATCTCAAGGACAGCTATAGAGGCTTATGAAGAGGTCTGCCCGAACAAAGTCAAGACAGCAGAGACCAAGACAAGTGGTTTCCGGGGCATTTCGGGGTAGGGCATTCTGGGTTAAGAGGCGATGTTTGCAGTACGGATTTTCACAGGCCGCGAGACAACAGCCCATCTTGATGTTGATTAGCCGGGGCTGTTTTTAAAATCCACCGCCAATGTTACGGTGGCAACCCGACGAGGTAATCAAAAAACCCCATCCCTTGCCAATACCGCCTGAAATGGAGCGCTGACACCCCAGAAATTACCAAAACAGGGAGATGGCATTTTACAGTCCTTTGGCATTGATACCTGCTTTCCTTGGGTAGAGAGGCATGCTGTATCGTTAGTCCAAGCAGGACGCATACTTGAGTAAAAATTAACCTTTTCGTGACATGCGGCGACACCTGTTGGTCTACTGGATGTGGTTGACAAGTAGGTCTGGCCAGGGAGTGAGTGATCTGCTGCCGAGGCAGACCGAGCCTTTCCCCCCCCCCCCTTAATTCCCCTCTCTCTTCAGATTCGTCTTCTCTAAAGCAAGTAGAGAACAGTGGCGATTTCTACACCACGGCCGTGATTGGACCTGGGAGATCAGATGGCAAGGGCGAACGGAGACGACGATAAGAGAAGAAGCAAAACAGAGAGCATAGCTGTAAGAAGCAGATGCGGCCGTCAACCGCGGCCGTCAAGGTCATCCTGAGCCCGTGAGTCTTCGGGGGCGGAAGTCGCCACATCCGCCCTGCTGGTGTCATCGTAAAAAAGAGAGAACGAGCGGCGGAGCCGCAGTCAGGCCAGCAGAGGAGCCCCGAAAAAAAGCCTCGTCCGCCACCACAATTTGGCTCTCGGACCCTATTCGAAGCCGAGGGCGGAGGGAGCAAGGGGATGTACGTTACGTACATAGCTTGACGCCATATTCTCCCTCCCGAAGCGCGCACCACTTTGTTCGCCTTCCGGCAGGCTGGTTCAGCCCTCTTTCACTCGCGACACCCCAGCTGTGGAAACCCTGAACGGAGTCGGCCAGTGTTGATGGCCTCGAGACCGCAACTTTGCTCTATAACCTGCATAGCCGCATATCCGGCACACAGACTACATACCTGCCTACTGTTGCATATCATGTGCAAGTACCTACAGAGTGTACGTTGGCTCTGCGGCCTGTATGTCGGGCCTCCCGTTCACAACCGTTGGCCTCGCCGAAGGGAAAAGGAAATTTTCCCTCAGATCGGGTTTCTTTCTGTCCAAGCCCCCTGTTCCGGCTAGGTTGCCTTCCCTGCTCCTTGCTTGCTTTGCTTTTTCGTCTGCCGCCCTTGTTGATGTCATTGTTTTGGAGGCGCCTCTGTTGCTCGCTACCACCCCCTCCCTCCCTCCTCGTGCAGGACATAGCGTCCAGGCGAAACGAAACCTCTTGGGGTCAGCCGAGGCAGGTAGTTGATGATGGCATGAAAAGAAGAAGCTGCGATGAGTAAGCAAATTTGCTTCTGAAACGTTAGACGGACATGCCCATACTCAATCTCGCGCAAGACGCACGCTGTGCATGTGAAAAGGGCATGACGAAGGAGGTATCACGATTAAATATGCTCTTGCCTGGGAGGTCTTGGGGAGCGTACTTGGACACATGTACCTAGCTACTTCCGACGTAGATGAGTACTTAAGTACAGTACTTACTTAATGCATGTACTACTTGGAGGTACACGCTTTTGTACGCTTCTCTGCGCACTCGTTCACGTACCAGGTGCACCTGCTCTACCTAAAGAAAGTACCTACTTAAGGCACTTAGGTACCTACTTAGTTACTTCCCGGGTAAGAAAGTATCTGTGCATGGGAAGGGGAAAAGGTGGCGGCCATCCCAACTCAAGGTCGCCCGCCCACTTAGCCTCAACTTCCGGCTAAAGGATAGGATCTCCGGCCGCGTTCATGCCTCCTCTCCAAGATGCCGGATCGTCCACACTGCCAAGCCTTTTCCTTGGGTTCCGCTTTCTTGCTTTCTTTTTCGTTCATATGGTTTTTTTTTACTCACTTTGTCTTGGCGCTAAGGCCGAAAAAAGAAATGAAATAAAAGCCCCGATTCTTCGCATCCGTGCACCGCGACCCCCCCCCCCCCTCCTCCTCCTCCCCTCCTCCTCCCCTCTTTTTTTTTTTTTTTTTTTTTTTTTGTGATCCTTTCTTTCTTTTCTTTTCTTTTTTTTTTGCCTGTCCATTCTCCATCTGCCACCTACACTAATCGCACCCCATCGGGAACCTTGTTCAATTCCTTTTTGTCCCGAGCTTGAAGAGCCCGCCGCGCGGTCAGGTGATGATGCAGACGCTCAGACGTCATGCACAATGGAATCAGCCAGAGCACATGCAAGGCAGTGCAGGCAGAGAGAACAACAGAGAAAGGGGGCAAAAGGGAATTAAAAAATAAATAATAATTAAAAAAAAATCGCGCTGCGGGTTTGTTGATATTGGCACTTGCAGGACGGCACTGCGCGTCACGCGCATTGGAGAGCGTCCACTGGTGGCAAAACAATCAACACAAAGCAAATCGCGAGACGCAAGACTGCAACAGGTTGTCACTGCCTGCTTCCTGTTCGCAGCGCCGACGTCTTACAGAGGGCAAGACACCCCACATGCTGCACCCTGGCTGCCCTCACGCCTGCACCCGACGAGGCCGCTGTCGTCCCGGAACAACAGCCTGCCGCCGGCCCGGGTCCTCTGCCGAACCGAGGAGAAGCGCCTCGGCAGCATCTGGTCTGACGGCATCATGGTTTTTTTTTCTCCCCTTCTTTTCTTCTTCTTCTCTGCTTCTTTCCTTCTTCTTTTTTACTTTTGTATCATGTATTCTGTTGTGATCGGGCAAACGAGGTGAGAGCAGGGCTCCAGAAGAAGAAGAAGAAGAAGAAGAAAAATAGAGACAAAGAACCGCAGCGGCCACGAAGAAAACAATCCGGACGGCCTTGGGGGTTGAATATGAATCAAGAGGCAAACGAGCAGCACGAGGACGAGCCAAAGGGTGACAACGGGCGTGGCGGTCTATGAGAGGCGACAAAAGAGGGCCCGAAGCGGGAAGCGTGGCAATGCGCGCGCGAGAGCGGAGAAGAAAAAAAGGGCGGTCGATGAGCTAGTCCCAATCAACGTCTGGTCTTGTTCCTGCCACGCAGACGCGGGCTTCCGTCCGACGTGAGCTCGTCGGCGAAGGGGGGAGGGGGGAAGGGAAATGACGGGGCGCAACACACAGGATGATGGCGAAAAAAAGAAAAGAAATAAAGAAAAAAAACGTCAAAAGGGCCACGTCGGACGCGCGGGCTAACGGAGCGTCGGATGGCCTTCCATGCTCGGTGGAAAATGAGAGGATATGTCTGCCCAACGTGGGCCGGCGAGCTGCACGGGGTAAGGGGATGTCCGCGAAAGGCGATGCGATGGGGGAAAAACGGGTGGCAGGACGGCGGACGGATCTCGGCAGGCAAGGGGGGGGGGGGGGGGGGGGGGGGGGGGGGGGGGGGGGGGGGGGCGTGGTTGTGTCTTGGTCGGGATGTGATTGGGCGTGGTGGCGGCTGATGGGCGGAGCGGAGGGCCTTTGTCCGTCTTTTTGTCGTTTGGTTTTGTGTGTGTCCGGGCTGTGCTCAAAGGGGTAAATGCCTGTCAGCATGTGAAGGTGCGAGGGAGGGAGAAGAGACGGGAGAAGGAGGAGGAGGAGGGGGGGGGGGGCCAATTATGTGTCTGGTGTGCTTCAACGGTCGGCTTCCAAGTCGACGGGGCGATGACGACGACGACGACGACGAGTTGGTGCTGGGGGGGTGTTGTCTGCCGAGCGTTGGGATTTCTCTCCCTCGTTTTTTTTTCTTCTTTTTTCTTCCTTGTTCTTTTCTTTTTTTCTTTTCTTTCCTTTTTCCCCTTTGTTTCCCCTCGACGGACTAGCTCCGCGTCTAAACACCTCAAGGTTTCCCGGCCCGACGCCGCGGCCGGACACACCTGGTGGGTCGCGTCGGCGGCTCCTCATTCGCCCGCCGAGCACAAAACCGAGTGGCCCCAGGAATGCGGCCGCCAAGCGCGACCCGGCCGACAAGAACGGGACCCCAGCGCCTGATGTCTCCCAGCCCAAGTGGCGGACGCGGCGGCCGTGGCATGGCGGCACGTAGTACCTCGTGCGTGTACAAGTTGGACGGCTGTCGACGGCCAGTCGACGGCCCTGCAAGGTACCCGCCGGCTGAGCAGACAAAGGCCGCGACCCACACGCCCACAGACCAGCAACCAGCAACCAGCGACCAGCAACCAGCGACCCCACTCGGTCGTCCGTCGCCGGTCCGTCCAGTCCGTCGAGGCAACGCCACCTGTCACCTCTGTACCGCGTCGGCATCCCCAGGACGTTGCGAGACGGGCGGGTGCCGAGGGCAAAACGGAGGAGGAGGAGGATCATGACGAACTACCACACAATATAATATACTATAGTGATGGTGATGGTGGTGTTGACGGGGGAAAAAAAAAAAAAAAAAAAAGCCCTCGGAACGCCCGCCCCTGCGCGTCGTGCAGTCCGCAAAGCCAAACCCGGGCTACCCCATCGCGGATTCCCGCAGCGCGCAGCCCCCCAAAAAAACCAAACCAAACCAAACCAAACCAAACCAA
>SRPY01000158.1:0-52624 GCA_018360145.1 Claviceps africana
TAACCCTAACCCTAACCCTAACCCTAACCCTAACCCTAACCCTAACCCTAACCCTAACCCTAACCCTAACCCTAACCCTAACCCTAACCCTAACCCTAACCCTCTTCTATAGGGTAGGGGCCCCTATCTTCTATAGGGTAGGCCTTATATAAGGCCTTTTTAAGCTGTTAAATATATTGTAAGTTTAGCCCTATAAGGAGGTAATTATTAACGTAAGTGATAATAAACGTTTTAGTTACTGGATTATAGAATATAGCAGGGTTGGATATAAAAGGGCTAAAACTAAGGCTTTTAAGCACTTTAGTTATTGTTTACTACTACTCTCTAAAGCTTTGCTTTAGGCTATAAAGGGTTTTTTTAAGTATAATTATTTGCCTTTTAGAAGCCCTATAGCTATAGCTCTTAGCTAATTTAGCTAAGTGTGGATTTTTCTTAATAAATTCTATAAAACCCTCTAGAATTATTATATAAATAAGTTCTTTAAGGTAGCTATTTAAAAAAGTATTAATAAAGTCTACTTACTTTATTTCTTAGTTATTTTAAGCTGCTAAGGCTAGTAAGATTCGCTAGCTAAGGGGAATATTAATAGCAGCAAAAGTATCTGTATAATCTAACCCTTCTATTTATATAAATCCTTTAGTAATAAGCTATACTTTATATTTAAGAGGATTATTTTCTTTATCTCTCTTTATTTTTAATACTAAGCGATTTTTTAAAACCTTCTAGCCTTTAGGGACTTAGTTTGCCTTTATAAATTTAAAGGTTCTAGCCTTTAGAAGTTGCTTAAATTCACTAAAAATCGCTTTAAGCTATTTAGCTTTATTTAGTAAATGTAAAGCTTACTTCTAAGTCTTAGGCTTACTTTTAAGTATATTTTCTTTTGCTTTAAGTTATGCTTTATAGTAGATTTAACGTATAAGAGCCCCTATATTGATATCTATTTTATCTGGATTTAAATCGATTTTTTCAGGCTTAAATTGCGTTAAATTTAGTGAATTTTAATCCTTAGGACTAGGGGCTTAGCTAAGCTTATTTCTAACTATTTAATTATAAGGTATAGGGTAATCTTTATTACTAAGAATAACCTTATTTAGTTATTTTTCCCCCTCTAAGGAGTTACTCCCTATTAAAGGATTAGAGGGTTCTAAATTTACCTTAGCCCCCTCTATAATTATAGAGGGTTTTAGGGTATTTTTATTAGGAAAATCCCCCTTTAAAGAGCTATTATTCCCTATAAAAAGCCTAGGGAGGCCGCTAGAAATAGGGCCTATAGGTTCTATAATTCTAAGAAAGCTAGTTTATATTACAAGCCTTTTAGAGGGAATGTATACTATATAGGTCTTAGAACCTACTATAGTAAGTAGCTTGCTAAGCACTGTTTTAGGGGCTAGCTTTTAAGCTTTAGGTCTTTTTTCTAAAGGAATTAAGACCTTATAATAAGAGCCTATAGCTTTAAAAGAGCTATAATTAGGCATAAAGGGCCTATTAAAGTCGTTAGCTAATAATTATATTAGGCACGCTAGTTTAGTTAAATTTGCTGATAAATTTATAGAATTTATAACTGAAAAAAGGACGAAATTCTATAAAAATAACGGCAAACTAAACCAATGTAGGGTAGCCTATAATCTATCTAAAATAATATAGATAGAACGCTTAGCTAATCCATTTTTCTTATAGATATAAGGGGAAGAGGTTATAAATTTTATCCCCTTTTTAGCTAGCTAGCCTTATAAAGTAAAATTAATTTCTTTACCTTTATTAAAATATAGATATTTAGGGTAGGTACTAAACTTATTCTTTAGGGTTTTAAAGAAGCTTTTAATAGCTAAAAATACAGTAGGTCCCTCTTTATTAAGCATTTACAAAACCTACTTAAATCTAGTTTTTTAGTCTACTAAAAATAGGTAGATTTACTGCTTATTATAAAGGGTAGGGCTAATTTTTACTATATCCCCCTTTAGCCTATTTAGAGCTTTAGAAGGGTTAGAAATTAAATTTTTATTAGGTCTTCTAACTGCCTTAGTTTAAGTATAGGTTAGGCAGTTAAAATCCTTATTTTTAATATTAGTAAAATCTAGTATTCCCTTAGCTAATAAGCTTGTTTTCTTTAGAAGGTTAATCCCTAGATACCCTAGCTAAATATACTAAATTCCAGCTAGTCTTAGTAATTTTTAGTATAAATTAGGCTTTAAAGGTTAACTTTTAGCACCTAAGCTTAACTTTTTAGGCCTTATAAAGCCTTCTTCTATAGCTCTCTACTAAGCCCTATTAGAGGATCTATAGGCCTTTTATTAGAGCGCCTACGGTCCTAAGGGCTTTAAAAGACCTTTTATTGTTTTTAGGTCTTTTAAAGCCTCTAAAAATATAGTAAAAGGGTCCGCTAAAGCCTGTTATACCACCTAAGAATTAAGCTTTAATTTAAGGGAATTAGGTACTAAATTAGGGGAATAAAGGACCTAGCTTAAGGCTATAGGCATTAGGGAAGAAGGGGCTATAGTATTAGAGGGTTTTAAATTAAAATCCCCTAATTCTTTAATTTTAATAGCTTCCTTAGCCTATAAAGGCTTTTAAAGAGGGATTTTAACCTCTATAGAGTAGCTAAAAACCTAATAGTTAAAATAACTATTATAGTAGCTATAAGAGCTACTAAGTAATTTTAAAAGGGGTGTATATAAGTCTTTTATTTAAAAGAAAAAGCTATGTTTCTTAATATTTAAAAGACTAATATAAAACCTATTAGCTAAATATAAAGTATTTTTACTTATATATTCTTCTATTAAATAATGCTTTAATTCACTAACTATATTTATATCTAAACCTAGAAAATATAATGCGTCTTAAAGGATTAAAGGCCTATATTTAGTAGGATTTTACTAGTAAAGCACTAGGAATTTAGCTTTTCTATATCCCTTAAAATATATAGGTCCTCTATTAGTAGAGATAGGCTTAGCTTCCCCCTTTTTATAAAGAATATAGCTTATAAAGTGCTCTTTAGAATTAACTAAATACACTGTAAAGCCTGTATTATAAAGAAGGGAGTTTTTTATTACTTTACAATTAAAATTAAAGGCCTTAAAGGGTTTTTTATTTTTTAAGTCTTTTTTAGTGCTAGTAACACTACTAAAATCACTAAAATCAGTGGATTTGCTATTAGCACTAAGGCTACTAAGTCTACTAAGAAGCTCTAAAGAGCTATTAGTAAGGTTAAAATTACCTAGTATAAATACGCCCTCCTAAGCCTTATCCTTAGCCTTTTTAAAGGATTTCTTAGGCTAGGTTTTGCCTTTCTTTTTATTAAAAGAGGACTTAGAATTTCCTTTATTTTCTTAAGGGTTATTCTTCTTATTATTCTTATTTTTATAAAAATTAAGGGTTTTATTTTTTTTAGAGCCCTTATATATAGATTCCTTAGAGCTTATAGCTCTATAATTTAGAGCTTTAGCTATAGTAAAGCTCTTATCTCGCTACTCTTTTAGCAGGTCTAATATTAAAAATTGCAAATTTAGTGCCTTTATAGAGATCCTTAAGGCTTTATTAGTCCTTATAGCAAATCGTTACCTTCCTACCTACTAAGGAAAAGTAGATTTTAATGCTTATAAATATTAATTTACTTAATCTATAGGTTCTATAGAAACGCTAGAAATTACTAGTTTAGCTAGTAAATTATTAAATAAAGCATTAAAAGCCTTTAAGGATCCCTTAAAGCCTTAAAAATTTAGGCTATAGAATTAGAAATATAAGGAGCTATATTATATTTTAGCACTCTAAGAATACTGCCTTTCTAGAAGGCTAAAGGCTTCTACTAGGTTTTATTACTAAATTATAGCGGCTTAAGGGCCCTTAAAATAGCTATCTCTTAGAAGTATAAAAATAATAGCTTAGTTAGGATCACTTAAATTACTAAAAAATCCCTTAGGATTATTTAGAAAATTAGGCATTCCTAAAGCCTTAAATTAAATTGCTAGGGCTTATTTCTATTAATTATAATTTTCTAGTCCCTTTAGCCTTATAGCCTTTAGGAAGCTATAAACCTTTTTATTAAATTCCTTAATAATAGAGTTATTATAGGAATTTAATATATTAAAAGCTTTATTTTAGCTTATACTCCCACTAAAATTAGGATCTTCTAGTGGTGTATTTACTAGCTTATTTATTAGGTTATTAGCTATAGTTATAGCTAAATCTTCTAATTTTTATAGAATATTAAAGATATTATTATTCTAAGCAGCAATTTACTGGTTTACAGAATTAACCTAAACCTACTCTTAGCTCTCAGCTTAGAGCCCTAAGTTTATAAAGTCTATAGCTACTAAATTATAAAGAAAGGAAAAGCTTTATAAAGTAGGAATTTATAAAAAAAATGCCTATAAAAGCTTTTATTTATAGGTCTTAGCCTTTAAAAATAGGAATATTTCTAAGGCCTTTATAAAAGGAAAGCTTCTATAATGTTTCCTTTTTATAAAGGGGAATACCTTTATACTTTTTTTATAAAAATAGAAGTTTTCTATATCTTTTCCTTTTTATAAAAGTAGAAATGCTTCTATAATTTATAGATTCTATTTTTATAGAAGTAGAATTTCTTCTATACTATATTTCTCTCTATTTTATAGAAAAGAAGACTTCTTTTAGTAAATTTATTTTATTTTTATAGAAGAAATAATTGCTTTTAAGTCTTTCTTTAAGTCTATACCTTAATATAGAAAATTTTAATAATTTTTAGTGAATTTTCTCTTTATTTTATAAAATTTAGTGAATTTTTTAGTACTTAAAAAGTACTTCTAAGCTTATAATCTATTAAAAATAAAGGGTTTATAAAGGCTTTTACCTTCTAAAATACTAAGGTAGTAAGGCTTAGTAAGCTAGCAGTTAAAAGGTCTCTATAGCGCTATAGCGGTTGCTATAGGCCTTATTTCTATATTAAAAGCTTAATACACGCTTTTTAGTATATAAAATACACTAAATTCTAGCTTATAAAATATAAGTAAATTTTCTTAGATTTTATTTAATTTATTTAATATTATAGGTAGCAGGTTTAATTAATAGTTTATATAGTTATAGACAGCTATAAAGAGATAAGTGTTTTTCTTTATATACCTATTAAGCCTATTAGTAGATCTATATAGCTAATAAAGGCTTATAAGCTACTTTTTATTTTCTATAAAATTTATTTATATAGAAAAATAAAAAAATAAACTTATAGCTATATAACTAACCTACTAATATATATATTAAAAATTTTACTTAGTGAAAATCTATATATAAAAAAATCCTAAAAATCTAAAAATTAGGAAATTTATATAGAAAAATTCCCCTTACTTTAATAATAATAAAACTCCTTACATTTCCTTTTTATAACCCTTAGTCCTTATATAATTTAATTCTAAAGACCTTTTATTTCCTCCTTTAAAGTAGCCTATAAGTTATATAACCTAAGGCCTTATAGCTACTAAGTAGTGTAGCTTAAATCTTTAATTAAAATTTAGCTAATGTACTTTATTACTATAAAAATTAATTACTAAGGCTAATAGTTTGTTAGCTTTTTAATTAAGCGTACACTAGCTATTAAAGCGCGTAATTAAGGGCAAAAAAGCTAGAAAAGTGGGGCGCTTGCAGCTGTAAGCTCTTAGCTAAAACGTCTATTTTTGCACTTGCCGCGCGCGTGCGCACGCGTGTGTTGCGTGCACTGTCGCTAGCTTTCAACCTAAAGACCCCCTATAAGGTCTCTATAGAGGTCAGGGTTGGGGTCGTTATAAGGCCTGTTGAAGGTCCTTATGGTGGATAAGGTCTCCTGAAAATAGCTGTTATTTTCAACAGGTATTATTAAGGGTAAAAAGGCTAGAAAAGTGGGGCCCTTATAGCTGCAAGCTCTTAGCTAAAACATCTATTTTTGCGCTTGCCACGTGCGCCGCTGCCGGCTTTCAACCTAAAAAGCCCCTATAAAGGTCCCTAGAAGGGTCCCTATAAGGGTCAGAGTTAGGGTCTCTATAAGGCCTGTTGAAGGTCCTCAAGTCCCCTGAAAATAGCTGTTATTTTCAACAGTCTCTATAAGGCCTATTAAAGGTCCTTAAGTCCCTTAAAAATAGCTGTTATTTTTAATTAATAAATAGCTAAGTTACACTTAAGGCTTACTATATCCCTATATCCTTCCTTTACAAGCTTCTCGCTGTGGTCTTCCTCCTTATATAGCACTTATCTATAATATAAAGAATATAACTTTCACTATTTTGCACCTACCTTTAAGCGACCTTATTGCTTAGTCTCTACGTCTTAGTCTTCACTCTACAAGCAAGCCTCCCACAACCGTAACACTTTAGTTAATATACTAATTACTATATTGCCTTTACTTAGCTACTAAATCTACACCTAACACGCGCGCGGCGCCGGCGGCTTTCAACCCAAAAAGCCCTATAAGGGTCCAGGGTCCCTATAACGGTCAGGTTTAGGGTGAGGGTTAGGGTCTCCATAAGGCATGTTGAAGGTCCTTATAGCTAAGGAAGTCCCCTGAAAACAGCTGTTATTTTCAACAGTGTGTAATACCGGGGGAGTGTCAGGAAAAATATACTTTGCTGAAAACCGACTAGTAAGGTGGAAAATCAGCACGGCTAGAATTTTTCATAAGTGGTTAGCAAAACTCGTCAACACGGGTAAGGTCGCGAGAAATGATTTCCTTGGCCGAATGTGATGCGCGCAGGCTGCATGGATCCGTGGGGCCTGTTCCGCCAAGGAAGCTGGATGTCAAAAGGAATATCTAGTTCCAGAAGGCCCAGGCCAAGATGAAATCCCCCCTGTGATCGGGCGTCGGAATGGCCGGGAACTAAGACGAAATGATGGGGCTGTTCTGGCGGTCTGCTTGTGTCCCAGAGATAGGGCAACTTGCATTGTCAAGTCTGATGGGTGTCTACTGGTCTAGGTAGGAGGTGCCTACTAAGATCTAGATAGATTGCCTATGTGCTGTAAGGTAGTAGTAGATGGTGCGCATGCAAAGCAACCATGAGATACCTCGATGGCAACAAATATTGATAAGACAAGAATCGGAGGGAATGCATTGGAGTTTTGCTACCTGCGAGTTTTGCTATCCGTGCGACCAGGAAATTCCATGCGTGCGACCGCTCCACTTTATGCATTGATGCTGTCCCAGCGTTTATACCACCAGACCCGGCGGGAGACTGAGCCCAGTCATGTTATCCCCAAAACCCAGCCCCAATTTTCGCGGCGCCTCTGCTGTGGATGTCGTGGGGCCCGAGGAGCAGGGAACAATGGTTGATGAACATGCGGGGCCTCCTGTTGTTACCCCATGATTAATGCGACCAGACGAACATTCGTCCGTTCATGTACAGTTTTTTTTTTTTTTGTGTATGTGTGCGTGTGCGCGACACATGCGGTACGCCCGCCCCACCCAGACCAGCTGCCGTATCTACCTGGTAGGTAGGTACATAAGAACCTACCTACCTAGGTACCTAGTACCTAGGTAAGTAGGTAGGTACTTATGTACAAGGCGGGGCGGATTGTGCATCGTGCTGCTGGGCTGGTCTGGTGCTTTTGAACATGCAAATTTCAATGTGGCATCGACCCGTGTCGGCTCGAGGCTACAGAGTATCGGGTCTGGGGGCAAGTCACTCTGAAGCTGCCATTGCTGGCAAAGCAAAACCACGCGATGCTTCTCGTCACATTGGGTCTGGTGCGAGGGTTAGCCGACGGGGTCCTCGAGCCACAGGCAGCGAGCGATTGGGCCGGGACGGCAAGCGCTTGGTCCAGCGAAGGATGGGGACATGGGATAAGATTGAAATGATGTCGAATCCTAGCGAGTCCGTGTCGGCGCATGATACAGGCGATGCCTGGTTAAATATCGCGTTAGCGGTGACGTGATTTAGGCGCAAACTTGTGTCTTGCGCGCTCATTGCCGGCCCGGAATCGTCAGGCCTCCCTCCGTCCCAGCTTGGGCCATGAGTAAACGAATCATGTGGTGCCGGTCTGCCTCGTCGAGAATCTAGATCCCTTGTTGTAGATAAGGCGCATGCGACATGGCTTATGTACATCTCTGATTGCTGGCGCATACAACACAAAAGTCCGCGTTGGTGCTCATCCTACGCGAGGCGGCGTTGATCCGCCCATCACTCCGGCACGAAAGCCGGCCCAGATAAGCGGCTGCTTCTACCATGGCACTATACACGCCATACTCCTTCAGGTCATTGCTGAAGAAGTGGGAATACGATGGCCCGCATGCGCACATGTATGTACATATGTATGTATGTATGTATGTATGAATTATGAGACGTGCACTCCAATCACGCCGGATGTATGGACATACAGGATCCGAGGGATTGGTCTTCGGATCAAGGGCCGTGGCCTACAAGTCGGATCGCCGTTTTTGCCGTGGCCTGGGGTGGGAGGGCCAATTTTGCCGTGACCTAGCTCGCCAAAAGTCGAGAGGTACTGCCCAGATGGGATCCTACATACATGCATATGAATGTACATATATATATAGTTCCCATCCTAGACCCTCTGCCCTTACCCCGAGTCTAAAATCGTCATACTCCATTGCTGTCCGAGAAAGCGGCTCCCCATTGTTGCCGGGTTGACGTGGAATAGCCATTCCTCCTTGTCCTCCTTGGAAACATGAACTCCCGGCGCCCTTACGTCGACGAAACCGTCGATGTAGACGACACAACACCGGCACAACCAGTCATCGACGAGAAGTCCGATTCGAAAAAAGACGCCCATCAAGTCAATGCGGTTGTGAACAATCTAGCGGAGAAACTGGCAGATGATGAGGATGGCGCCGCACCAATCGACGACGTCGAGTACGTCATGGACAAGGTCGAGATGTTAACTGTTGAAGAGTCGAGAGACATCTTGGAAAAGTTGCTCAAGGATCACGAGTACGATTACAATTTCTCTGAGAATGATCGGCGCAAAATCAGGGCACTACTGGACGGGCCACTTGAAACCCAAAGCGTCGAAGAATGGCAGGGCAGGATCAAGACAGAAGCAGCCGTCAACAAATTCTTCTCTCCATACCCTGAAGTTCGCTCCATCACCACCCCTACCGACGATACCAATATCCCTGCCGAGACAATCCGGGCTCATCTTCTGGGATACTTTTGGGCCATCCTGTCGCAGTTTACCAATTCTCTCTTCACCTCGCGCTTTCCCGCAATCAGCGTGTCTTCATCGGTGGTGCAAATCCTTCTTTATCCATGCGGCGTGTTTCTTGCTCGAGTTCTGCCAGACTGGGGCATCAAGATTGCCGGAAAGAGACATTCTCTTAATCCAGGACCCTGGTCTTATAAGGAACAAATGCTTTCTACCATTATTGTCGACGTTGGCATCTCGACTGCGTATTGCTTCTGGAATATACAGACACAGACAATCTACTACAAGGATGAGTGGCTTACGCCTGCCTACTGCATTCTTCTCCTGCTCTCGACGCAATTGATGGGCTTGGGATTCTCTGGTTTGCTCCGTCGTTTCGTCATTTACCCGGTAGACGCGTTGTGGCCCAGTATTTTACCTACATTGGCCCTGAACAGGGCTCTGTTGCTGCCCGAGAAGAAGGAGACGATCCACGGCTGGAACATGTCTCGTTACAAGTTCTTCTTCGTCTTCTTCACCATTGCGGCTGTTTACTTTTGGCTCCCTGACTTTATTTTCCCCGCGCTCAGTATGTTTGCCTGGATGACGTGGATTGCGCCAAACAATTTTAACGTCAACACAATTACCGGCTCCTTGAGCGGCATGGGATACAATCCCATCTCAAGCTTTGATTGGAATACGCTCTCTACATACACAGCGCCACTTTCTTACCCCTTCTTCGTCACTTTGCAGCAATATATTGGCACTTTTCTAGGCGGGTTGATCATCATCGCGTTTTACTACTCGAACGTCAAGTGGACAGCCTACCTTCCTATCAACTCCTCGGGCATCTTCGATAACACTGGCAACCCATACAATATTTCCAAGGTCATCAATCCCGGTAGTGGTATCATGAATGAAGACGCTTATAAAGCATATTCTCCAGCATTCTACAGCGCCGCCAATCTGTTGGCCTATGGTTGCTTCTTTGCCTTTTATCCTCTCACCATGGTGTTTATTATTTTCGACATGTGGCGTCCCATCGCCAAGGCCTTCCGGTCCATCGGCTCTGATGCCATTGCCAAGGTCAAATCAATCGTCCACGGTGTGAAGCGCGCCGTTTTCTCGCTGCGTAGGGGGAATGTACGCGAGGCATGGCAGCATTTGCGCATGATTGAGGAGGGTAGCTCGATTTACGACGGCTTTGACGATCCTCTTACCAACTTGATGCGTCAGTACCCCGAAGTTCCCGATTGGTGGTTCTTCATTATCGCTATCGTCGCCTTCATCTTCGCCATCATCATCATCAAAACCTGGCCTCAACTCGACACGCCTGTCTGGACCGTCTTTTTCGTCGTTGGTCTCAATCTGGTATTCTTGGTTCCCATGACGTACCTGTACGCCATCTCGGGAACCACAGTAGGCTTGAACGTAGTGACCGAGTTAGTCGTCGGCTACGCTCTTCCTGGGCGACCCGAAGCGCTCATGTTTGTCAAAGCATATGGATACAATATCAATGGCCAGGCGGACAATTATATCTCGGATCAAAAGATGGGTTTCTACGCCAAATTGCCACCACGAGCCATGTATCGCGGTCAGGTTATCAGTGCCATCATCACGGCCTTTGTTTGCTATGGAGTCGTTCAATTCGTTGACAATGAGATACCCGGCATATGTACCCCCAACCAACCATCCCACTTTACCTGCGCTGCTGGATCCAAGGTGTATTTTGCTTCTTCTGTGGTTTGGGTAGGATCCTCCCTCGTTCCCTAAAAGCTGGCTTGTTGGTCGTCCAGTGCATCAGTGCATGCTAACGATTCTTCCAGGGCGCCATTGGTCCCAAACGCATCTTCGGCCAAATGTATCCCGCGTTGCAGTATTGCTTCTTGATAGGCTTTCTACTCGCGATAGTATGGATACTTGTGAAGCGATTTGGGTCCCGAGTGCAAAGAGCGTCCGAGGCGATATTGCCCGCCGCCATTTTCAAGCCACTTGATGTCCTGGTATTCACGCCTATATCTTGGCTGAAGCACGTCCACCCATCGCTGCTCTTGACTGGAATGCTGTCGTGGGCACCTACGAATCTCACCTACTTTACGGGCGGCTTATACATCTCCGCCTTCTTTATGTATTATCTGAAGCGGTACAAGACGACTTGGTGGGAGAAGTACAATTACGTGCTCTCGGCGGCTCTTACGGGTGGAGTCGCCTTTTCCGGCATCATCATCTTCTTTGCAGTCCAATATCATCCGGTCAACTTGGACTGGTGGGGGGTCAACATCCAATCCGAAACCATTGATGGAGGAGCCGGCCAACAGGCCTTGCTGACGGACCTGCCAGCAAAGGGTTTCTTCGGACCGGACACGTGGTTTTAGATGGGCAAGAGGATTTGTACTTGCGATGTACATTTGTTTCTGTTACAGATGGCTACACCCCCTTGATGAGTAGATGAATAGTCATGGCGGCGTTCCAAACTAGTGTATAATAATATTTATAATAATATCTTGAAGCGCAGGCCTATAGTCTCGTTTGTGCACCGCACCATGGGTCAGCCTAAATGATGTGAACTGTTGTTGCCACAATATCCAAGGCTCCGATATGCATACAAATGCACATACACGCACCACTGTTAGTATGTACATACACATGTAGACCTCTTGGCGGCACTGGAGTAATTGTCCTGCAGTCAAGGCAAAGGCGTGTCTCCCTTTGACGAAGTGGTGACGATTATTCTTCGTCTCTGATAAAGTGATGAAGTGCGTGCCTGACCGCTCTTCAGGATTGGGGTCAAGGCCTTGACAGAATGTCTTGGGGACGTCGTGTCTGACCCTGTCCACAGGGATGTCTGCCAGGCCTGTTCCGTAACCCGACGACCTCGTCAGTCGGCAAATGCAGCTTCTCCATCCATCAACATTCGCCAGGAAGGCTTCCCTTGTCCTGACTCGCTTCAGGGTGGACATGGCCCGTGCTGGCACACTGGGGTTTGGTGTGACCAGACCAGACCAGGCCAGGCCAGGCCAGACAAGACTAGACTAGACTAGACTAGACCACTCTGGGCTAGACTAGACCAAGACCACTCGCTTCGAGTCTGGTCTGGTGACGCCGCGGCAAGCGCTACCCCGCATTATGGCTCCCCCTTCCCTGCTTTACCCCAGGTTGTTTCAGCGTTTGCCCCGGTCTCTCATCGTCTCTCGTCGTCTCTCTCGTCTCCAGAGTCCCGAACTGGAGTCTCTCCACATTCTGACCATGATGCTGTGATGCCACCACAAGTCGTGCGTCTGTCTACATTGACCGCGGGTGGCGCCGGCCGCTCTCCCTTCCCCTCTAGTCAGTCTCATACAAGTCAGATTCTATGCTCGACTAGGTTCCCAGCCACCCGCCCCAGGTTCTTGGCGGCCAACAAAAGAGGCGGCATCGACTTATATGTGCTTGCTTCTAGGCCGGGCATGGGACTGAGACGTAGAGGTGGACGTGATCATCGCCCATACTGCGACGCAATTCGCGTCTTAGTCCCGCGCTCCGCTGCCTTTTCTGCGTCTGAAACCGGCTGAATCTCCGCGGAATCCAGGACAAGAACGATAGCCTACACGCAGTAGACAATGCGTCCTGGCCACATGGCCGCTTGCGAACTAGCTTGGCATATGCGCGCCTATCACGACCATTGACACGGCCAGGTACATGCAATTTTAGGTTCCCATGTCACGCGCACACCCGTCGATCCTATCGAATCCCTCAGATCGCGGCCCGAAACCACGACACTGGCCTGAACCTGCCGACGCGGCACGTGGTATAACAAGCCCACGCTCGCCCTCCTATTCTCGCCCCTCCTGCTGGTCTTGGCCTTGCATGCCAATCCAGAGATTGTCGACTCTCGAGCCCAAGCAAAATGTCTCCCGGAGTCATGGAATCCAAAGAAGAGCTGTACCAAAGCACTCGTGTGCACGTCCAGCACTCCGAGGATGCCAAGAACCAGGATCTCATGAGTGATGCCTTCGATGGCGAGAATCGAGAACATGAGCTCGGTGTCTGGGCCGCTGTGAAAAGCCACCCTTGGGCATGCTTCTGGGCATTCACCATGTGCTTCACCATTGTGAGTCGAATGGTCTCCGTGTGTCGCATGACTGAAAACTCTTGTTCTTTCCTGCAGGTCGAACCTTGACACTGACCGAAGAGAGTAGGTGATGGAATCTTTCGACATGTTCCTGAACGGAAACTTTGTGGCACAAGCCGCATTTCAAAAACACTTTGGCACCTTCGTCGAAGGCTCAGGCTTCACTATAGAAACAAAGTGGCAGAGCGCCCTCTTCCAGGCTGGACAGTGCGGTGCCTTCGTCGGTGTGTTCCTCGCCGGGCCCGTCACAGCCCGTCTCGGATATCGCTGGACGACCATTTTGGCTTTGATTCTTATGAACGCCACCATTTTCGTGTCCTTCTTTGTGGGTTCTGTTGTCTCGGCATTTCGGGATTCTTTGTCTAACAGCATGATAGGCTGATTCGCTCGCTCTTCTCGTGGTTGGCCAAGCGTTGGAGGGCGTCCCCTGGGGCTTCTTCATCGCAAACGCCCCAGCTTATGCTAGCGAGATAGTTCCTCTCCCCCTGCGAGGCGCCTGCACGGCCACTCTGCAGATGAGTTGGTCCATCGGTGGCATCATCGTTGCCGCCGCCACACTCGGCTATAACTCTCGCGTTGACGAGTGGGCCTGGAGGGCCCCTCTGGCTATGCAGTGGATTTTCCCCGTACGTCTCTGGATAAGTCTCCGAAAGTCTTGTTATTATAAGCTAATCCTTCAAGACACCGCTCCTGGTACTCATCTTCCTCGCGCCAGAGTCGCCATGGTGGCTTATTCGCCGAGGCCGCAAAGAGGAAGCTCTTCGCTCCATCGAACGACTCGGATCAAAATCCAAACAGCACGCACAGCAAGCGCTCGCGATGATGGAACGAACTGTCGAGATTGAGACTCAATCAGGCGGTTTACCTTCCCTTCTCGACCTCTTCAAAGGAGTTGATCTTCGAAGAACAATCATCACTTGCTTGGTTTACGCTTCACAGAATTTTGCTGGCAACTTGATCGCCAACCAAGCCACCTTCTTCTTTGAACGTGAGTCACTACATCCACACAAACAAGAAAGACTACAAAGCAGAGTCATGAACCCGTCGCTGACTTTTTACATCAGAAGCTGGAATTTCACATGATCGTGCATTCGATCTGAACCTCATCAACTCATGCCTCGGACTTGTTGCTAATGTGGGGTCTTGGTTTCTTACTGCTTGGTTTGGTCGTCGAACCATCTACCTTTGGGGCACTGTTGTCAACATCATCTTTCTTTTCCTTCTTGGAATTTGCGCCTCCATACCCCAGAACTCAGCCACCAACTATGCCCAGGCTATTTTGGGGATTTTCATCTCGTTTGTGTACTCGGGCGCCCTAGGGCCCATTTCGTACACGATTATATCGGAAACGTCGTCGGTCCGCCTTCGCGCTTTGAGCACTGGTGTTGGCCGAGCTGCCTACTACGTCGCCGAAATTCCAATGATCTTTCTGGCATCGCAGCTACTAAATCCCACGGGGTGGGACCTTGCCGGCAAATGCGGCTATGTCTGGGGTGGAACGGCTTGCGTATGCTGGGTCATGGCCTACTTCTTCCTTCCTGAACTCAAGGATCGTACCTACCGGGAAAGCGATATCCTATTCAACCGCGGGATTCCCGCTAGAGATTTCAAGAAGACCGTTATAAATATCAAGGATAATGAATAGACGCATACGAGACATTGCAAAGATTTTGATTTTTTTTGGTGTTGGTAAAGAAGAGGCGGAAACTTGTATCTATTGAAGTTGATTGAGGAAAGCAAGCACTGTAAATATGTATGTATATAACTGATCTACACGAATGATCCTTGCAGTTTGAGACGACCAAATCTATAGCCATGTCTAGAGCCGTTTCGGACGTACCTCCACCCTACTCCGTTTTCGGTACTTGTGCCTTGGTGCGATGTGATTTAAACCCAATCTGGCTGTCCAGCAAATTGATATGCGACGCTGATATAACCAAGACGTCTGTCATTCACAGTTTACATTGTCATCAATATTGCGAATAGGAAAGGATTTATTTGGGGTGTCGATGCCATTCTTATTCTAGGTGGGTCTGCATAAAATGTCCATCACAACCTAGACAGGTTGCGCATAAGTTTCATACTCTTGCTTCTGCTCCAACTTGTCTACGCGAGTATCGAGATCCCGGCCGACTCCGAACTTGGCACTTTCCAGAAATGGAACAAAGAGAGGAGCTTCTTCAAATAGATATCTCATCTCCTCTAACGGCCGGTGAGCCGTTTCGGGGAGGAAACACCAGAAGAAGACGGCATTTGTCATATTGCATACCTGAAACATGTTAGTGAAATACTATACGGATTCGTCTTTGGCATTTGTTGGGAACTCACGATAAAAAGGATATACCACCTCCAACCAATGCCAGTTTTATCATCAAGTGCGACTGACGTCGTTTGTGCAATCATGGTGTTGAAGGCAAAGGATGCCATCGTTGCGATAGATACGCCCTTGGATCGAGTTTTCATATCGAAAATCTCGGCGGGGATAATCCACGAAAGTGGTCCACATGTCGAGCTGAAAGAGAAATTGTAGATCCAAGTCACGACAATGAACCCCCACCCAGCGGCACCACCTCCAGAGTCCGCCGAGCCAGGGGGGAATTGAGAAAGAAGAATTGTTGCGATGATGAAGGTGACGCCGTTGAAGAAATTGCCCCCGATCAGAGGCCAGCGACGGCCGGTCTTGTCTATGAGAATCATGCAACAAAATTGGGCGATGAGAGCGATGACGGATGAGATCATCTGGTACCGAAGTGTCTCGTTGCCTGTGATGCCAATTTTGGCGAAGATTTTGACGGAATAGTACTGAATCGCGCTGACACCAGTCATCTGGACCGAGACTTGGATGGCTACGGCAAGGAAGAGGCGGCGAAAGCAAGACTTGTCCGTGAAGAGCTCGGTATAGCTCTTCGCAGAAGCTTCATGCTCTACAGCGAGGCGCTCTTGGATCTGATCAAACTCTGCACGCACCCAGGCGTCTTGGGTGTCGCCACGAGCATGCAGGTTCGCAAGGGTTTGAATTCCCTCCTCGATCCGACCATGGTCAATGAGCCAACGTGGCGACTCGGGGAAAAGGAGGATTAAAGCAGCAAGAATGACAGCAGGGACATTTTGAAGCCCCAGAGGGACTCGCCACTGCGCGGAGTTGTCGTCCGCAATGCCCGTAAAGCAGCCTAGCAGCCAGCAAACGTTAGAGGTGAGGCCCAGGAGGTTACGCAGTACATGAGGCAGAGACTCACCATATCCGACTCCGGAAGCGATGAGGGCGCCGACGCCAAGCATAAACTGCTGTAGAGATGTGACTCGGCCGCGGATATCCGGATGGCACAGCTCACCCTGGTAGACGGGGACGATCATGACGAGAAAGCCGACGCTGTTTCGTCGAGCATTGGCAGTCAGTCGTAGTAACACCGAGCATGCAGGAGAATCTGGTAAGCACAAACCCAACTCCAGCGAGGCATCTTCCAGAATAGAGGTAGTCGATGTTCGTGGCACCAGTCTGGAGACTTCCACCAAGGAGGAAGATGAGGGCGCCCGTCATGATGGTCCATTTACGGCCAATACGGTCTCCAAGCGTACCAGCAAACATGGCGCCGAAAAAGGCGCCACCGGTGAAAATTGACACCACGGCGCCGCTGCTCTCAGTATTAGCTTTTATTTTATTATTTTTGAGTGTGTTTTTCACGTCTTGTCCTCTGGGTTCCTGGAAATGCTTACGTTTTGCCCGAGTCATTTCCAAATTCGCCAAGGAAATTTGGTGAGGAAATGACCTCGGCTATGACGCCCAAATCGTAGCCGTAGAGTAGAGAGCCCAGTGATGCAAAAACAGACACTAGAAACTGGTACCATCTCGGTGGGAGGGCCATTCTGATCAATTATGGCAGGTTGCTTGGGGGGGGGGGGGGGGGGGGCATCAATGGCCAACAAAGGACAGAGCAATGAGAGTCACTGGAGACTCGGACTCACGAACTGCATCTATAATGCCTTTATGTTACTTGAAGTCGGCGTCGGCTTGCCGGTTGCAAAATTGGTCACATGGCCGGTCGACCGACGTCTAGCTAGTATGGATTCCTTGTCAATAAGAGAGGCGCTATCGTGGGTCGTCGGGTAGCGCTCGAATGATTCTTAGCCGACGGGTATCCTTGCTTTTTTTTCTCGGGCTTCCCCAGACTTCCCCAGGCCTTTTCGGCTTCTCCAGGCTTTTCAGGCTTTCCCGGCCTTCCCCCGGCTCCCCTAACCTAATGGGAGCCCGAGTCTAGTCGAGACACAAGCGCGTGGTCTTGATCCCGAGGGTAGCTTGAACCGAGCCGCGCCAATGAGATTGCTGCCCGCAATTTACTTACATTTTCGCCTCAAAGCCCTGCATTTTTTTCCCCTTGTGTTGAAGTGACCCAGGCCCGGTTAAGATGCCGAAAAGCCACCCGGATGGCCTAGGCCCAAACATTCGAGACTCGGCCGTATCCTGCCGAAGCATATGCAACCGTTATGACTGGCGCGGCTGTTCCGGAAAAACGACGCAAATCTGGTGCCGAGCCGAGTCTGGTGATGATGATGCATGACCCGTCTTGATTCCATTGCCATGACGCGAGGATTTCCCTTGGCAGTGATCCTTCATGTTCCAGATTTCATCTAGCACACAACTCCTGATAGAATTGCACGGCAGGCGGTGTGCTCACTAGTGTAAACTCTTGTGCTTGTTCCTGGCCTCCCGGCTAGCTGGAGGAACCGGCTGAAATGCCCCCGTCAGACCAATCTGTAAACTCAGTCAAGAGTCGGTACTTTGAATCGTTCTTAACCCCGAATACCTTGCCAAGTCTCCGTTACAGTGCCCGTGAGGCTTCGCGGGATTTCCTCTTCCAGTCGGAGACGACATGGGTATGATGCGCCCGACCCGACGGAGGTGGCTGAGCCAATGGGTATTGTCGGAAATGAGTATTGGCTATTCGTCTGTACATACGAGGCCGTGCCATCCATATGGATATGTGATGGCTTGAGGCTTTGTAGAAGTCGTCCATGCTTTCCACCGTCTGCAATGGCAGTGCTGTAGACTATGACAAGGGCCTAGTAAAGGGGCTTGGAATCAAAGGATTCAATTCAGAGCTAATAATCGACTTTGGCTCTTTAAGGTGTGTTGAGGGTTAAGTTCCCTCCCTTACGAGCCAAAGGTTTAGAAGATCTTATATACATGTGCCGCACGCACGGATACCTAAGGACCGAAGGTCCCCTTCATGCGAGGGTGCCTAGTGCGTTCGGCCAGAGTCCGGGTGCGACTCCTTCGTACGCGTGACATAGACGGCCTTGATGCCCCTATCGTGATGGCTGGCACAGTCCGACTTGGCAAGCAGAGGATGCAGTCATGCGCTAGTCGGACCGTCTCTCTCACCAAGACGGCGTAGCAGCCAAGCGAGGCATGGCACGGGATGAGGCGGGGAGATGTGGTCCCTCGGCGACTATAAAAAGAAGGCAAGATTCTTCGTTTCGTGGCAAGACACGCTCATCGGGCTACAGTCGGGTACGATTATCGCCACGGCCAATTCGAATACACCATGTTTGCTCCTGCCCTACTTCGCACGTTGCTCCTCTGGGGATTCACCTCGACGGTCCTTGGCAGTCCCATAATGGGACGAGATACTGCGGACCACGCCATCACTTTGCAAACAATCTATCAACCTCCGTCGAATTATCGGACCCCGAGGACGCTGTATGGACGAACAGCTCAGCTGCCAGATGGGACTCTGCTTGCTACCTGGTTCGATCATTCCGTACTCCACATCTGACGCGGACGCACCATATCGTGATGACTGACATGGCATGAATGCACAGGGAGAACTACAGTCCCGAGCCGCCCGTGGTCGAGTTTCCCATCTATCGCAGCACCGACAAGGGAGCGACTTGGGCACCTTTCTCGACGGTGACTGATCAAGTCAATGGATGGGGCCTCCGCTACCAACCTTTTCTTTACGTCTTGCCGCAGAGCATCGGCCAACTACCCAAGGGGACCGTCCTCCTGGCGGGCAATAGCATCCCGACGGATCTCAGCAAAACCAAGATCGACTTGTACGCCTCCAAGGACGCCGGCAAGACATGGTCCTTTGTGTCGAGCATAGCTCACGGAGGGCGCGCGCTTCCCAACAATGGCGAGACGCCGGTCTGGGAACCCTTCCTCATGGTCTACAACAACCAGCTCATCTGCTATTACTCGGACCAGCGCGACACCGCCTATGGCCAGAAGCTGGTTCACCAAGCTTCGTCGGATGCGGTCAGCTGGGGTCCCGTCGTCAACGACGTGACGGGCACCACGTACACGGAGCGTCCGGGCATGACGACGGTGGCAGGCCTGCCAAACGGAAACTGGATCATGACGTTTGAGTACGGCGGTGGCGCGAGTCCCACCAACGTGGGCTTCCCCGTCTACTACCGCATTGCCAGCAGTCCTCTGGACTTTGCGTCGGCCAGCAACCAGATCCTCAACGCCAACGGCAAAGTGCCCGGCTCGTCCCCCTACGTGACGTGGTCTCCATCGGGCGGTCCGAGCGGCACCATCATCGCGAACGCGGCTAGCGACAGCGGAGTCTTCATTAACACAAAACTCGGCGATGCGAAGTCGTGGGTGTACTACGATACTCCACAGACGGCGTCCTACTCTCGTCAGCTCATGGTCATGGACAACCCGGACTGGATCTACATCATGAGCGGGGGCAATCTGAATCAAAACAACCGGGTGACGGAATCCGTCATGAAACTGCCAAACTTGTCATAGAACGACTCCTCCATAATGTTATGCGTATGAAATCATGCTTGAGCGGGTGGCGAGCTGCTTTGTTTGTTTTGATTGTACTTTGGCTTCAAAAAAGAACCTGTGAGCACAGTGCTTTGTGTATGTTCATACATTGTAAATTCTATGTACGTTTGCACGTTGCATTATTTAGCCGAGGTGGGAAGCCGGCAGGATGGTTCCGCTTCGCTTTCCTGTGGGATCTTGCTGCCCTTTAGCCGCCCCAGTCATGGTCATCCCCTACGTCTCCCATGACCAAGTGTACTGTTGTTACAGACACTCCTCCCACGGCGCATAAGCCTCTTGCCTATGTGGGTTTGCGGGTCAATTGCCGCGGGGTTGACGAAGCGATGCCGGGGGGTTGGTTCTCGTGTCTAATACCAGTACCCAGATTTATACATGTGTATATATGTCCTTGAAATACCTGTTGCATTGTTATCGTCATTCCCCTCGTCCGAGGCCAAGGAAAGCAGAGGAAGGACAAGGCAGCTACAAGTCGCCATCTTAATGCTGATTAACATCTCTTTTCCTCCAGCCTCATCTTACTTAGCAACGCCAAGTCGTGGTACAAAACACGCCAACATTCGCCATGACAACCTTCACTCCAGTGCCCGAGGATGAAATTCCAAGCATCTCAGTTCATCCCAAGGCCGTCATCTCCGCAATAGATAAAAACATCTACGGAGGCTTTACAGAGTTCGTCCCGCGCTCGCCCTTTCCATGTCTCGATTCGTGCGATGCCGTACGTATTGTTGTCCACCAAACGCTCCCCCCCAGCTGACAAGAACCCGCAGGCACATGGGACGCTGCATTTATGGCGGCATCTACGACCCTGGAAACCCACTTTCCGACGAAAACGGGTTTCGTCGCGATGTGATTGAGGCCTTCAAGGAGCTCAACTGTCCTGTTGTGCGGTACCCCGGGGGTAATTTTGTCGCAACCTACCACTGGCTCGACGGCGTCGGTCCCCGGGAGAACCGTCCAGTGAGGTTTGTTTGCTGCATCACGTCTTTTCCCATTCGGGCACGAACTGACCGAACAACAGGCCAGAACTGGCGTGGATCGGTACGGAAAGCAACGCGTTCGGCACCGACGAGTTCATGAAATGGTGTGAAGTCGTGGGCACAGAGCCCTACCTCTGTCTCAACTTTGGAACAGGTAGGCAATATTCCTTCCGGAAATTTAGTGCATCTGTCTCGTCACCTCTGTGCCACGACACCAGAGGAGAGGGAGGGGAGAGAAGGGGCAAACCGAGGAGGAAAGCGAGAAGGAAAGCAAACGCGATTGCTGACACATTCAATAGGAACACTTGATGAAGGTATACCGCTCCTCTTGACTTGGCACCCCATATCCTGCAGCCGCTGATGACGTCCTGAAAAAAAAAAGCTCTCGCGTGGGTGGAATATTGCAACTCTGACAGGAACGGCTACTATGCCAATCTTCGTCGCAAGAATGGCCGCGAAAAGCCTTACAATGTACGATATTGGGCTTTGGGAAATGAAATGTGGGGTCCGTGGCAGGTCGGTCAAATGACAAAGGAAGACTACGCCAAAAAAGCATATCAATGGGCGAAAGCCATCAAACTGCTCGACCCCAACGTCGAACTCATTCTCTGTGGCGAGACCGGCCATAGCAGTTGGGATGCCTACGTCATCAAAGAATGCATCAAGTTCGATCTCCACGGTCTGGGAGGGAGCAAAACTGCCAGCTTGATTGATCAGCACAGTATTCACATTTACACGGCAGGACCTGATCACTATACAAACGTCACCGGTATGGTTTTTTTTTTGTTTTTTTTTGTTTTAGTTTTTTTTTCTTTTTCTCTTCCTCTTCCTCTTCCTCTTCCTCTTCGAGCTTCTCTGCTTCGTTGAGCCCTCGCGTCTGCCAAGTGACTCACCATTGTTGTTAGCTCCTCGATCCGCGGAGCGTGCCATCGAGATCGCGGCCGGGCTGATTGATCTCGCGCGCATCGAGAACGGAGTCCCCCCGACTGTGCGCCGACAAAGGATCTGTTTCGACGAGTGGAACGTCTGGGACCCGGAGAAGGCACCGGGCGAGGAAGGAGGAGAGGAAAGGTATGTGCCCTCTCGCCCGAACCTCATTGCCAGTCCGGCGCCTCTTGCTGACGAAAAACACGCAAAGATACAACCTCTCGGATTCCCTTGCCGTGGCCGCTTGGCTCAACGTCTTTGTCCGGCAGTCCAAGCATGTCGGCATGGCCAACATTGCGCAGTCCGTCAACGTCATCTCCCCCCTCATGACCACCAAGGACGGCATCTACAAGCAGACGACGTGGTGGCCCCTCCTCCTGTTTAGCAGATACATGCGAGGCTCGACCGTTGCCGTTCATGTCTGCTCGGGCGAGTACACGGGCGAGACGAAGCCCGCTTGGATTCGCGGCACCGTGCCCACTCCCTGGCTGGACGTCAGTGCTGCTCTGGACGACAGCGGCGTGTTGAATCTTGCCGTTGTCAACATCCACCAGGAGAAGGACTTTGCGACGGACTTGCTTGGTATTACCGGGGGAAGGGACGTCGAGGTGTACACGGTGAGCGGTGCGAATACCAGCGTGTCCAACACGGAACAGACAGAGGAGGTCCGCATCCGAGAGACAAGATGGAAGTCGGGCGGCGCCTTTACATTTCCCAGGCATTCTTTTACCTTGCTTCGGTGGCAAGCGTAAACCTCCTCTTTTTTGTTGTTGTTTTTTTGTTTTTGTTTTTTATGTTGTTGTTGTTTTTTTGGCGTGCTAAAGACCACGGTTTGTACGAGTAAAGTCATCGTCATGTCAAGGCGTACGTCGCTCTCCAAGGCCCTAAAAATCATTTCTCCATTGCGCTACTCCGGTGTCTTGTCCATCTGCTGGTGGTTGCAAATGCCGAACTTGACTGGACCTCATAAGGGGAACTCGGAATTTGTCTCCAGTAAATGGCCTACCCGGCAGGCAGTAAAACGAGTTGTCCGAGTGCGATTTAGAGTCTGACCTCGAAAGCATGCTCGTGACCGTCGCCCTCCAGAGGACCCTTTCCTCCCCAGGGTGCTCCAAGAGTGGGCTTCGCAACGATACAGTGTCCAGTCTGGTCCGATGAGACAATGTGGCACTGGTCCGTCATCGGTCAGGGATTTCCTCGTCGACCACCACCACCACACCACAACCCGCCTCCCCGGAAATGTCTGTACCGATGCTACCCGAAGGACAACTGCGCAAGTCTGGGCCGGCAAGTCGCCAGCGGTCTAGTTTAGGCTGATGATCGCGAGATACGAAGCGAACCTCAGGCCCGGGTCCCAAACGAGTCGACCTCCATCGGCCCTCGCCCTCGCCCTCGCCCTCGCCCTCGCCCACGTCGTCCAAGGACCTCTCATCCCATCTCCCGCATCGCACCGCCACCGCGCGCACCTCCCGTCCCCGAGTCCTCCTCCCTCCAAGCTTTCCGCAGCATGGCGACTGTTGCCCACGGCGGCACCCGTTTCCCTCACGTCCCACCCGCCGGCGTGTGGTGTCCGGCCGTGACGTGCTTCACCGACGACGACGAGCTAGATCTCGACGCGCAGTCCACCTACTTCTCGCACCTGGCACGGTCCGGACTCGCCGGCCTGGTCGTCATGGGCACCAACTCGGAAGCCATGCTGCTCACGCGCGAGGAGCGCTCCCAGCTCATAGCCGCCGCCCGCGCCGCCGCTGGACCCGACCTCCCCATCATGGCCGGCGTCGGCGCCCATTCCACGAGACAAACCCTCCAGCTGGCCGACGACGCCGCCCGATGCGGCGCAAACTATCTCCTCGTCCTCCCGCCGGCCTACTTCGGCAGGGCCACCACCGTCGCCACCGTCAAGCGCTTCTTCGCCCGCGTCGCCGCCAAGGCCCCCCTCCCCGTCGTCATCTACAACTTCCCCGGCGTCTGCAACGGCGTCGACATCGACTCCGACACCATGACCGCCATGGTCGAGGAAAGCAAGTACGCGCGCCCGGACCGCGTGTCCAACATTGTCGGCGTCAAGCTCACCTGCGGCTCCGTCGGCAAAATCACCCGTCTCGCCGCCCAGCACCGGCCCGACGACTTTGCCATCTTCGGCGGCCAGTCCGATTTCCTCGTCGGGGGGCTCGCGGCCGGCAGCTCCGGGTGCATTGCCGCCTTTGCCAACGTCTTCCCCCGGTTGACTGCCGAGATCTACAGGCTCTACCAGGCGGGCGAGCGGGATGAGGCGATGCGTCTGCAGCGGGTGGCGGCACTGGCCGAGAGCCCCTGCAAGAACGGCATTGCGTCGACGAAATACGCGGCCGCCTGCCATTCTGCCCATCTCGCCGGCATCCAGAACGCCGAGGCCAGGTTCCGTCCGAGACACCCTTATGAGGAGCCCAGTCAGGACGCGAAGAAAATGATTAGAGATGTAATGAGCGAGGCGAGTATGCTTGAGCGGAAGCTACAGCAGCAGGGTTCGCTGGCCTAGACGCCGAGTAAAAATGAAAAGAATACATCACCCCGTTTTTTTTTCCGAGGCAATGTCCATAGGCTTGGAAGAAGAGTATCCAATCGAGGTTCCATCACATCATACTACGCGTGGGCAGAGCCCTCGTACCCCCTCTACCCGCACGATGCAGTTTCCTCCCACACCATAACGCAGCATGACTTGACAGGCGAGCACTATCACGGCATTTGCCGCACATGCAAGGATTGATCTGCATCAAATGTGGTATAGAAGATTGTATTTGCCCCGCATAGCCCTCCCGCGAAATTCTGTCAAAGATTTCGCTGAAGCAGCACGAATTATAAACAAGAATGGCTTCACACAAAGTGCATGAAAACCCAACCATCTTCTCGCCAAGTGGCGCCAGAGGTGCCGCCGAAACATGACGAATCAAAACAAACAAGAAGTGCGTACAGCCTGTCTGTTTATACGGCCGTCTTTTCAGGGTGGCCAGCTGGAACAACATTATCAATCGTCTCGTCTGTGTCCTCGAGGTCCTGTTGCACATCGACGTGGTCCTTGATCTTGAAAAAGATGGCAGGTAGGGCGACGACGAGAGAAGCCCCGAGTAAGACCCAATTGCTAATAAACTCGCTCATGAAGGAAATCTTTCGCCCGTCAAGGTTGGCCATGATGGCAGCGCCGACCGACTGGATGCCCTTGTAGAATCCAACATAGTTGGCCAGACGCCGGCCCGAGTTGGACAGAGCACCCATATACCAGTAGATGCATGCCTGCCAAACCGCGTCGTAGAAGCCGTAGAAGATGTAGAGAAACATGGGCCCTACATAGCCTGGGGTTGTCCAATCGGTCGGCTCGTAGTCTGGATGCAGCTTCTCGTCCACCGTCTCACGGGTATAGTCCTTCTGGTAGGCATAGCCCCCGCCCCAGAGAGCAAAGGTGAAGACGACGAGGACTACCCAAGTCACCTTGGCACGGACAGATCGGCGGACGCCCTGGATGTCAACCATGACGCCCGTGATCCACGCGGCGATAATCTGGGCCAGGTAGTACAAGAGACTATTGAGGGCCTTGGTTCTCGTCGTGAATCTCGCCCCATTGACTGCATTCTGCTGGTAGACGTAAAACCAATTGGAGGAGAAGAACATGGGGAAAAGGAGAACAATAAAGGGCTCGAAACGCAGGGTCTCCCAAAGACCGAGGAGCTCGCTTTGCCAGCTGGGGTTCTTCTTAAGGATGACACGACTGCCGTCTTGGCGAACAATGTCCCCAGCGTCGCAGAGGAACAGAGCCAGGACGGCGCCGCAGAACATCAAAACGATGAAACCAATATAGGTACCGTCAGAGACGGTGGAATTCGTTTTGATGTGAATGTTTTCTCCTAGGGGAATCTAGATCAAATGGAGGTCTTGTCAGTCAACTGCACGCAAGTTGGCCTCCAAACAAGAGGCCGCCACTACGTTCAAAGCATGCAGAACATACCAAGCTACCGATGACGGCTCCCATGTTAAAGATGCCCCAGAACCATGCAAAGTAGTGGCCCTTCTCGTGTTCGTGTGGGTACGACATCATAATGGTGCCCTGCGCGGTCCAGAGCAAACCAGCGCAAAGTCCGAGCCAAACGCCCGCGAAAATATTGAAGGCGGGGACATCGGCGTGAACGGAAACAAGCAAGCTGGCGGCGTAGATGCAATATCCGATTCCCCCGAAAGAAAGCGTGTACTTGACACCCAGCTTGTTGATAAACGTGCCGCCGAAAAAGCCAAAACCCGCAAAAGTACTGTAGAGGGCCGTGTTCTATTCACCGGCGGCCGGACGAGGACTCGATACGTCAGCACCAGCGAGGCAACGGGGACGGGAAAACAGACAGCCCATGAGCGAAGCGTGAACCAGGACTCACCATGTTATCTGCCAGAGTAGCATCGGTTTTACCACCTCCTCCCAGACCGCCGAGCGCATTGAACATGCCCGGGCACAGGAAACACACAAACGACACCATGATGAGCTGCGTCGGAGGAGAAGCGTACCAGGGGACGTGAATGCCACATATCGTGCCGTCTTTGTACTTCCATCCTGCAGGGAGGTTGACGTCATCGTTGATACTGTGAGGCTCAGCAGACGGGTGGCGAGCGGGCACGTTTGTGTCGGCTGGATCCTTCTCTGTCGACATCGTAGCCAGCGATCATTGGCAGGGCGGCTTGTGCTTCGACAGGACGAGATTGTGTTGGTGAGAAGGCGTCTGTAGAGCGCGGGGGGGTCGCGGCCGATGGCTTGGTGAAAGGTTTGGGGGGGGATTAAGACGTTCGAACCATGCTGGCAAGAGAGTACCACCCAGACGTTTAAGAACGTCTCAACGCCTGGCGGCCCAGCCACGGTTGACTGGACAGAGACGAGGTTGTCAGCTCGTCTGGCGCCCGATCTCCCATTGCACTCGAGTGCGCGGCGGCTTGGTCATGTTAAGTTTAGTGGCAATGGATGCTGACGGCTGGATCGAGCACACCAGACCAGACCGGACCGGACCAGACGAGACCAGACGAGACCAGACGAGACCGAGACCAAGACTAGGCGCTCTTGTAGGGGAGGCACACGGGCTGCCGCTGGTCAGAAATCGCTTGTTTCGAACCAGAGAACTGATGGCCCCGGCCGAGATAAGCTTCAGCCGCGCCACGTGGGCTTACCTTTATCAACAATGCCCACGGCCATTCCCAGGATACGAGGACGTCCGCACGCTGGACGGTGAGGTGGAAGGGTCCGGTCGAATGGTTGTCGGGGCGGGCATGAAAAGAGTAGCCATGTTTCTGGGAGCACACCCGAGGGAGGCTATGACGGAAACGCAGCATGGAGGGTCATCTATCTTATCGTGGCGCTTTTGTTGCCTTTGTTACGGCTGGTTTGTTGCCCCTCTGGTCTTCGCCTCGTGCCCCTGGGCCCATGGGCCCTGAGCCACGGTTCGCGCGCGTTGCGTGCCGCCCGGCTACTAGAAACCAAGTATTTAGGTATCTACAGTAGGTATCTATCTAAAGTACGTATAGGAAGTCTAGGTAGTCCTAAGCATCTGGCCATATAATTTTAGTGTACACATTTTCGGACTTACTTGCGGCCCACGGTAGGTACTAGTAGGTACTGTAAGCTAGATATCTAGGTACGTACCTACCTAGTAGATACCAGGTAGGTACCTGTTTACCCACTAGGAGGCAGGTCCTACTTGGGATGGTTACATTTGGCAAGAACGGCCGGGGCACACGAGCAGCTGCAGGTTACACCGGGTGTGGGGCCTGGGGCGAGGTGTGCAGGGCGGCTGTCGAATCGGACTTGAGGCTGGCGGCGGGCGCTCAGTGCTTACACAGCACGTTTCTGGGCCTCGCAGCGATCGCCAGGTGGCCACGGGGAGAAACATAGAGGGCCAGGCAGCAGACCAGACATGCAGACATGCATGCATGCATGCCAAGTCCCGTCTTGCGCGGCGCTGCCCACCTTTGTCTTTGTGCCTCATCGGCTGCTTGCAGACGCAGCCCAGAAATCCCGCCCCGCGCATGTCAATGCCGTTCCCGAAAGGCACTTCAGACGGGGCTATGGTTTTATTCTTCTCCGTCTTCTCGTCAATGGCTGCAGCTGTTCATGTGCCCGTTGGAAATCCGGCTCGAGTGAGGCGGCATGTGTAGATGATGCGGTATTCTACGGCCCCCCTAGCCATCATCCATCCCCATCACTACCAAGTAGGTAGGTAGGTTGGCGGATTTCGTGTGCTTAGCCACTGAAACGAGGCGTTGTTTACCTCGTTTAGGACGATTGACGGTGCGTGCTGGACTACACAATATACGGGTTATTCCTAAAATTGTTTGTAAGACAAAATGCTGTACGTGGCGATGGCAGCACGCAGCACGCAGCACGCAGCACGCAGCATGGCAACTTCTTGCTCAAGGTGACACGAAATCACATCTCGCGGCAGGAGCTGACCAGAAACCAATCGTGTAAGCGGGAAGGCAGCTGAATCCCGTTGCCTCGTCCGTTATATACCCAAGTAAAGCCGATGCGGCACAATGAGCGAGCACCCAGCAGCAACGTCTTGAATTGGAACGATTCTCCTCGTGCAAACCGTTGCCCTTCTCGCCAACAAACACCCCTTTCCCGTCGTGAGGCGTCAAAAACCATGGGCAGACGTCACGCCAACCCATTATACGACCCCAGGCATTACGCCTCGCAGCAGCTGCCATCGGGCCCGCCTGTGACGGCCGCTGCTGCCGAGCGAGGTCTGCCAAGCTATGACTACGGTGAGCCTCACACGGCCGACTTTCCTCCCAAAGTCTAATCGTACGGCTGAGTCCTGTCTGTGTCTGTTCCGCAGTGATTATCGGCGCTGGTACCGCCGGGTCGGTACTTGCCAATCAGTTGTCCGAGGACGAGGACGTGTCCGTTCTTGTGCTTGAGGCCGGGGGCGACAACACCAAGGTGCTGGAGACAAAAGTCCCCTTCATGTTTCCAAGGCTCTACCACGGTGAGCATGACTGGGACTACTATACGGTGGAGCAGCGTGCTGTCGCATCCCGGCGAATCTACTGGCCGCGTGGACGGATTCTGGGGGGTTGCAGCTCCATGAATGCCATGATGTACCATCATTGCGCGGCTTCCGACTTTGACGAATGGGTTTCTGAGCATGGATGCCGAGGCTGGGGCTACCACGACCTTGCACCGCATTTCAAATCCATGGAAAGCTTCACGCCCAACCCGGCTCGTCCACCCATCGACCTGGCAGCTCGGGGAAGGGACGGCGTATGGCAGACGGGCTATTCTTGGTTGACTCCCATCGTCGAGGATGCCTTCCTTCCTGCCTGCGAGGACGTTGACATCCCTCCCACTGCGGACATCAACACCATCAAGGGATCTCTGGGAGTGACGAGAGTCCAGACTTTCATTGACCCCCAGGGGCAGCGTTCGTCTCTCGCCACTGCCTTTCTGCCACCCGAGGTCTTGCGACGCCCCAATCTGTACGTGGCCTGCGGCGCACACGTAACGAGGATCCTATTTGATCGAATCCATGGGAGTAAACCAAGGGCCATGGGAGTCGAGTTCCAGGCATCCAAGCACGGCAAATACTTCCAGGTACATGCCAAAAGGGAAGTGATCCTTTCCGCCGGAACCGTCAACACACCGCAGACCCTCATGTTGAGCGGCATCGGTCCAGAAGAGCAGCTCAAAAGGCACGGCATCAGTGTTGTGCAGGCCAACGAAAACGTCGGCAACCATTTGAAGGATCATCTCTGCAGCAACGCTGTTTTGTGCAAGGCAAAGGATGGCACAACTCTTGATTATCTTTCCAGCGATCGGAAGTCCATGCCCGCATTCGTACGGTGGCTCATGTTTGGAACGGGCCCGTTGACGAGCAGCGGCGGCGAGGCTGCTGCATTCGTCAGGTCATTTGAGCATCAGTCTGTCGGGTCGGATGTCGCCCCGGGGGATTACACGTCTGGAAAAGACGCGCCCGACTTGGAGATTCTCGGCGTTCCCATGGCCTACATTCTTCACGGGGAAGAGAAGGCGATTGACAATGCAAACGTCTTTAGTCTGTTACCAGTCGCCCTTCGACCACGAAGCAGCGGGTCAATCACACTGAGGAGCCCGGATCCATTTGACCACCGTGAGTAGAAGCACATTTCCTCCCTTTTTCCTCTCTCTCTTTTTCTTTCCTTCTTTTTTTTTCTTGCCCGTATTGTACCTTTTCGGAAACCGGGATGGGGGGGAGAACAGATGCCGAGACGTGTCTCATCTCTTCATCATCTAGCCATCATCGACCCCAGGTATCTCACAGACGAAAACGACAACGACAAAAAGGTCCTCATAGCAGGCTTGCGCCTCTGTCTCGGAATCATGCGTAGCCCAGCCTTCCAGAAATACCTAGACCCCGTCCCTGTGAACGACGACCCGACGTCGTTTTGGTGGCCATATTCGTGCAGTAACATTGACGCAGTGACGGATGAGCAGCTGGCCAAGTATATCGTGGAGAGAGCCGACACCGTGTATCACCCCGTCGGAACGGCGCGAATGGGCCCGTCGCCGTCCAAGAGCGTCGTCGACCTAGCCTGCCGTGTGCACGGGGTGGCTCGTCTCCGAGTTGTTGATGCCAGCATCTTCCCGGAGCAGGTCAGCGGGCACCCGACCGCCCCCATCGCGGCCATTGCAAAGAGAGCAAGCCAGCTGATCAGAAACGGCGGCGGCGACGACGACGACGACGACGTCTAGAATGAGCTGTCCGCTCGACCATGGTCATGCAGGTCGGGGATTCGCTCAACATGGGATGATGTACATGTGTGAACAGGCAACGCGTGCATCATGACTAGGTAGCCAGAAGACGAAATGATGGGCTGATGGAACGGTTCGAATCAATAATTTTTTATTTCCCTTTTGCCTGTTTTCTCGCTGAACTATGTGGATTTTGGAGCATCATTTCGGACGCTTGATCCTCCCCTTTTCAGGATTTCCTCGCCGCGCCATCCTTGAAGCTGATCAGAGGTGAGGTGATAAGGGGCTCGAAAGCCAAGGGCGTACGGGAAGGTCTCTTCGGATATGTTTGTGGTGGCGGGAGAGAGTCGCGTCAGTTCTCCAGGGTAGAGCGACGGACTCGGCGGGTCCACAGCTCGGCTCAGAGGTCCCAGTACACCGAGGCAAGAGCCACCAACCCCGGCGTCATCTGCACCACCCAAATCTTGCGCGACGAGGTGACGCCGCCGTAGAATCCCGCCACGACGACGGCGAGGCAGAAAAATGCCCGGATTTGCCGCGCAAACTCGGCCACGGGATGCGCGAGGCCCCATACCAGCCCGGCGGCCAGAATGCCGTTGTACAGCCCCTGGTTGGCGGCCATGGTCTTGGTCTGCGCGGCAAACTCGGCGGTGAGGCGAAAGGCCTTGCGACCACGTGGCGTCGTCCACATGAACATCTCCAGGGCCATGATGTACACGTGGAGAGCGGCGAGGAGAGCCGAGGCCACGGGAGACAGCAAGGCCATTTTCGGAAGCGTTTGTTGCCGTCGATGGCTCGTGGGAGGGTGGGAAGAAGGGTTGGTTGGTTGTTGTTGTTGTTGTTGTTGTTGTTTTTTCCAGAGCAGACAGAAGCGGTGGGACGAGAGCGAAATGCCGATGCTGAGACAAAAGTTGGACAGATGGAAAGGCGAGCAAAGAAGAGGACGGCCAACATGGAAAAAGAAGACACAACCCTGGCGAAAGCTCGCGGTCCTCGCCCAGTGCTCGGGGTTATGTCCGAAAACTGACAAGCGTCATGCGGGTCGCGAATCCACGTCCACGACCACATCGGCTGAATCCTGCCATGGGACACCCAACCAGGGTCATCGAAACGCCCGGCGACGTCGGATGATGGCGTGTGTGTGAACCCGTCACGGGTGTGTGTGAGGGGAAGCGATACCAGCTTGATCAAGCGACTTGTCGCGGCATTCTTCGGCTTGCCGAGTGCTGTCCACCCTGACTGACGCCTTTAGGCGCGGCACAATCGCCGTCGCCACGTCCTCGACGATATGTGCCGTCACGCCGGCGTGCAGTCGCGCAGATTCGACATTGGCTTCTTCGACCCCCCGTGTGGACCATGACAGAGTGCCAAGGTATTGTGGCAGATTCCCCAATCAGCCATGACAAATGTACGAATGCGTCCTTGCCTTGACACCGCGTCTGGAAGGCATGGCAGAAAAGCAGACCTAAGCAGGCTGTCCAGGAAGTGTAGATTGAAGGGGATGGCGGTCATCTTCTCAAACCCTTTCCATTATTCTCCCTCTTGACTACATGGTTATATAGGTAGCCTATTTTCCTATACATGACATTCAATATACTGTATTTCACAACATGTCGTCATCAACATATAACTTTGCCATGTCCTAGCGTATGGCATACCATAATGAACAGAGTTTCTCCCATCCAAAATTCATAACCTTCACTGCTATATAAAGTAACGTCAACTATAATAGGCCATGAATGAAAAAAAAAATGCAACACAAGAATGCAAACACGTAAAAGAAAAATAAACAACCTACTCCTTGTTCTCCTAGCACACAATTCCCAAGTCTTTCCTACAAGTATAACAATCATAGAACATGAAAAAAGATAAACGGACGTTCCTCTCGAGTGGCATCTGCCAGCTCCTCTACATAAGCGTTCAGCCGGCGGCAGCAGCGCTCTCCCTGATTTTACACCGCGGCGCTTAACCCAGCGGGAGCCGGATCACCCTCTGCGCCGCCGAGAAAGAGACAATGCTAGCCGTGCCGCAAAAAAAAAAAAAAAAAAAAAAAAAACCTCATTCCCACTCTGTCATGCCTTGCCCTCAGTCACCGTGAAACCGTGGCTGCGGCCCGCCGACCCCGACGTGAGTTCCCGTCGGCAGAAGTGCTCACTGCGGATGACGGGCACCAGACGGCGTGTCATGTCAAAGCCTGGCACTCGTCTAACGACAGCCCGGAAGGCACGCAACATGCCGCTTCGAGGCGTCCTAACTGGCAAATATCCTTGGGCCCTCACTTGACATCGAGGCGCGGGAGCCAGTCACCACTTATTGCCACTGATACATTGCACTGGTGAGCCAAGCCTGTCGCGTGGGGAGTTGTCTGGTCGTTACCATGACTTCGGCCCGTACGTCATATCCCATTCAGATCTACTGCCGCAAAACACGCCACGTCCGAAACGCTCATGGGACTCGCAGAATACACAGAGTGGCCTGGGATAGCAGCCGCAATTATCATCATTACCTGGAGTCAAGCCGGCTATCAACGTCGACTGTACGCATCTCATTCACACAAATACCTCCTTCACATTACAGGCATTTTCAAAGTCTAATCCATCCCCTTGAATTGCTTCAACAAAGGTTTGTACGTTAGCGCTGCCCGTACGAGGGGCCTCGTCTAAGTTTGTTGCCTCTACCTCTAATGCGCGCTGACGTGACTCGACTCCCCGGCACATGGCATATTCATGTCGCGCTGCGCCCTCAGTGAGTACGCAACACCAACAGCTATTTCTCTCTGGTCAGGCAACCGCACAGGTAGCCGTCAAGACCAGGTCATTCGAGCTTCACATTCTGCAATACAGATCATCATCCGGAATGACCACGGCTCCGCTCGCTCCGTCTCCGTACTTTTGGGGCCATGGTGTTCCGCTTTCACGGTGCTGCATAGACTCATCGCGAGTTGGGATCCAACCTACCCAGCTCTCATCTTGCTTCGCTCGGTGAAGAGGGCCACCACTTGACAGCCAGTTCCAGGGCGCCGCTTGCGACGCTCCCACACACGGTGTAGGTCTTGCGGATAGCATGGAAAACCGCTCCTGCGATGTGAACAACCGCACCGACGACAGCCCCGCCCGGGACCGTTACCCATTTCGCGATAGGGCCAAGAGCCCACGCCAAATCGGATGCTGCCTCGTGGATGGCCCATTGCAGGGGAAATGACTTCCGAGCAGGTGGTGGTCGCACGTCCAGTCGCGAGCCGGGAAAGTCGCCCGGGCCTCTCTTCTTCCCCTGAATGTCCTGCATCGTGAGCTTGTGATCTTCGTGACCCCGAACTTTGATGCTCTCCCTCGTGAGTTTGGACCGCAAACGGGCTCGTTCTTCATCAGACATGCCCTTCCACCACTTTTGGACCACATCAAACATGTACGTTTGGATTGGCGTTTTTCTCTTGGGGAAAGCGGGATGGTGCAGTATGGTCAGGATCTTGCGAATGGTATCGCGCGCACTGAGGTTGGGATCATCCCAGCATTTGACGACTTGCTGCGTCGTCCAGTTCGTTACCACTGTAGCGACAAGGCCTGCTGGCGGATTCAAGACGTTGCTGAAATGGTCCTTTGACAGGTCCGAGTGGCTGGGATCCGACGCTGTCGAGCCGTCCTCGTACACAGCTGCCGAGTCGGACTGCGCGGCCTCTTCGTCGACGCGAACTTTGGCGGCTCTGAGCGCGTTTCGTAGTTCCTTGATGGAGGACTCAACGATGAGACCTAGGAATTCAAATACGAAGCGATTTGTCGTCGCGCCCAGCTGCGTCCCTGTTGTGTCCGCCTCGACACTCTCGCTTGTGTAGGACTCTTCCGTTAGCCACTTTTTTATTCTGTCGTGAATGAACAAGATTGGCTCGACGGCCTGCCAGAGAATATTCGCATCGACTACGCCATCGACCGAGTCGGCCCCGTCGTTGTCTGGTTCGGGCGTCGGAGTCGGACTATCCCGGGCCTTTTGGAATATCATCTGGACCGTCTCGAGCTGCTCGAGGAGTGCAGTGTTTTCCGACGAGAAATTCTGGACAGCCGCGATTGCGGCCTTGATGGCCTGGAACAGCTGGTCAAACGCCATGGTCCCGTATCCCAGCTGGCTCTCCAGGTCCCCGAGCGTTCCCTTGGACTGCAGGATGGCCATGTCGTCAGCCTCACCCAAGAGGCTGTGAAATATGTCCAGCATGCCGAACGTGCCCGTGACCAGCGGCGGGACCGGCCGTCTCCTGCGAAAGCGCGAGGGCGGTCTGATTCTGCACTTGTCGCCGACGTAGGGGAAGATGTCCCTCTCGCCCATCTTGAGCAAGCAGAGCTCGACGAAGTTACTGTGCGCGGAAAAGTCCTCCAAGGTGTGGAGAGCGGCGCCCAGGTGGATGAACGACTCCTTCTGCGCGCCGTGGTCCCCGTCGCGGCCCCTTCTCCCCAGTTGGATGCATTGCTCCAACTGCCGCCGGACATAGTCGGCAGAGGTGTCCCAGCCGTGCGACGAGTTGGCGATGTAGTTCTTCATGCCCGTCCTGGGGTCGAACTCGAGTTCCCTGGGATCCACGGGGCCGCGCAGCCGCCGGTCGACGTCCTTGGCTCTCTCGTCGTACCCGCGCGGGTTGTCAATGTGTTCGACGTGCGCGTAGCATCCCAGCCGCTCCCGGGTGACCTCGAACTCGTCGGTGGCGAAGCCAAACTCCAGCATGGCCAGGATGGAAACAATGGCCCTGAGAACGGGCTCGGGGACGTTCTCCAGACACGTCGTGTCGACAACCTGGGAAAAGTCGCGGAGCCAGTTCCCAAAGTAGATCTGCCGGCGCTGGAGCCGGGTGAAGCTCTGCTGGGTGACGAAGCTGACGGGCAGGAAACGCAGCACCTCGGCGATGTCACCGTGTCTCCACACGAATTCTTTGAACTCGCTGTCGGCGGGCACCGCGCCCGCGCCAAACGCCGAGACGGTGCTGGCCGCGGCCAAGACGATGAGCAGCACGCACAGGAAATGGCACGAGCCTGCCATGGCGGACTGCCCGACGCGAGAGGGCGAGAGGCTCCGAAAGGGTGATACGAGTCGGCTGGACTGGGCATGAAGGTCGAGGGACGAAGGCCGAGGGTCGAGGGTCGAGGTACGAGGTACGGAGCTGAGCGGCCGTCGCCGCCACCAAGTTCAAGGGAAGCTTCGCCCGACCAACCGCCATTCATTCCCATGTCTCGTGCCTTTGTCTCGCCCGGCCGGAACGTCGGAAGCCGCCCCGTCTGTGCTTGGGAAACGGCAGTGGGACGTGCCTTCCGTCGAAAAGGGCCACTTGCTGCGTAGAATCAGCAGCGGAAGGCGGGTACGCATACTTAGGTACGGTCCATGTCTGGTCGCTTGGTGTCTTGTTGATTGTTTACATTGCATGCCAGACCGGAGCCCAGCCCAGCCCAGCACAGCACAGCACAGCACAACGGCCCGACCGCACGAGACCCACGAATTTCCTATGAATTTCCCACGCTCAATCCCACTTCCACCATGGAACCCCCCCCCAACGCATCATCCGTGCAGCCAAAAACATGCGCCTCTTTCGCCGTGCGCAAAACAACCGCAAAAACAACCTGCACAGCAACGTCTGCACCGGGCTCGACACTCCCCATCAAGGATTTCGGGTAGCAACGACCGGGGTCACACGACAGGTTCACTTGTCGCAGCAGCGGAACGAGAACAGGCATCATCGCGGGCCGCTTCATTCCCGCAGGCCGGCAGTGTCGCAGAAGGAAAGACACCGCACGAGTGCCTGCAACGTGAGTCGCCTAAAGCAGTCATAGAATCTACTCTCTTGACTATGCGCATGTTCTGTAAATTTAGGATACAGAGGAAATCAGAGCTCGCTACACTCTCTTTTTTTGCCTTGCACGCGGCAGACTTCAAGGGCCACGTTGTGGCTTTTAAAACGTCTTGTGGAGAATCCGTCGCCATGCTGGGTAGGACGCGATGGTGGCTCTGTAGGCATTGACCTCCTCCCAGTCCACTTCCCGACGTCCGGTATCGACGTCGATTTGGTGTGTCCGGATCCAGCCCTCGCGCTTCCACAGGTAGCCAACCGCCCAGAAGAATAAAACCACCGGCGCCGCGAGGTACTGAGAGAAGAACCCTTCGGCCGAGTTCAGTCCGGGCTGGCTTGGGCCCTTGACGATAGCGGCATAGAACTTCAAAGAGGGTTAGCGGGTTCAACGTGGAATCAGCGAGACAAGTACAATGGACGGGGAAAGAGGAAAGTGGACGGGCTGGGCCACGCCGTCGTAAACTCACCTGGGCTATAAGGACGATGACGCAGAGGAAGAGACCCAAGTACGACCCGTAAACACCACCGGCGGCTTGGAAAGGGATCTCGTCGAGCGTGTGTCCCTGAAAGGCCCACGCCTTGCGGAACCTGATGTGCGCCAAGCAGACCGAACCCCACGTGAAGAGAGTGGCAAGACCGGAGACGGCCTGCAGCCATTTGAACACGGTAGCGCCATCAGAGCTGAGACTGACAAAGGCGATGAAGCCGAACAGGATCAGCAGAATGACGGAGAACAGCGGCCGGCCAGACTTGTCAATGTAGGTGAAAATCTTAGGGGCGTAGCCTTGCTGGGCAAGAGCCGTCAGAGTCCTGGAGCCCCCGTATACACCCGACACGCCGATGGACAGAACCGAGACGAGGATCGTAAAGTTCATGAAGGAATCGAATCCGTGAAGACCAGCGTACTTGCCGACAAGCACAAAGGGCGAGGCCTTGGGGTCGTTGAAATCTCCCGCGGACAGCAGACTGGGGTCGCGGTCGTCGATCAGCAGGCCGACGAAAAACAGACCGAGAACGTAGAATAGAGTAATCCGCCAGAAGACCTGTTTGATGGCAGACGGCATCGCCTTTGCCGGGTTCTTCGACTCGGCCGCCGCGAGGCCGACTAGCTCGGTGCCGGAAAAGGAGAACGCGGCCGTCACAAACACAGAGCAGAAGCCCTTAAATCCGTTCTTAAAGGCCCCTGGATCGTGCCAGTACCGGGCGCCCCAATACGAGCCATAGCGCCCGTCCTTCGGCCCCCCGCCGCAGACCAGGACGAGAGCGGTAATCATGAAAATAACAATGGCGATGAGTTTGAAGGTCGATGCCCAGAACTCCTCCTCGGCGTATCCAAGGGCGCCGAACACGTTGATGATGATGATGATGACGAGGAAAACGGTAATCCAGACGCCCACGGAGATGTCGGGGTTCCAGTACTGGATCGTGATGCCACATACGGTCAGTTCGAGTGGTAACACGGAAGCCCACTGCAGGACATAGTTCCAGCCCATGGCGAACCCCCAAGACGGGTCAACGAACCGCGCCGAGAGAGTGTAGAAGCCTCCGGACACGGGGAACAGGATGGCCAGTTCTCCGAGAGCATGTACTGAATGTCGACTGTTAGTGACGGGAAACCGCGAGGAAATAGACCAATGGCGCGTTCCGGGGGTACGAAAAGATCGTTCCAGGGTCGTAAATCTTTTTTTTTGGGGGGGGGGGGGGGGGGGGGAGACAAGAGTAACCAGGTCCACTCACCAACATTAAACATCATGACTCCTATGATGAGGAAATCGACCAATAGCCAGCCCGGCCCCTGGGTTACAACGCGTTAGTTTCCCAAGTCTCCCGTATCGTATTGGCATACGATACCCTCGTCAGTATGGAACCGCTTTGCTTACCCCGTTGGCCAGCGCGCTGCCAGAGCCCACAAAGAAACCCGCGCCGATGGAACCGCCGATGGCAATCATGTTCAGATGCCGGGCCTTCATGGGGCGCTCCAACTCAACAACGCCATTCCCATAATGCGCCGCCTTGAACGACTCGATGCTCATGCCATTCCGGGTGAAGAAGTCGGGATGTCTGTCGACGGAAACCACATCCTTGGTCATGACATGGCTGGTGCCCTCGAGAGTATGCCCTTTTTCCTCGTCGGCCACGGGCCCGTGGTCTATCTTTTCGGCCATGGTATACCTGGTTTGCGTGCCGTGGGCGCCGATAGAACAACACACTCGTTACGGTCCTGCGAAAACGCGCCGCAAGAAAAAGACCTTTTTTCTCACAAGATGGTGTGACGGGTTGTTTTGCAAGAAGAGAAAACGATCAATTCGGATTCCGACTGTCAGAGCCGTGGCGGGCAGGACAAAGCTCGCGACAGAAGCAGCAGCCTCGCCGTTATTAAAACGATCGGCGGCTTGTGATACACGGCGCTGGGGGAGGGTGTGGGTAGAGTGTTGGATCCCGGACATGGACACCGACCTGGGTCAAGGCTGGGGCAGTTCTTTATCAGGGCCACAACCCCTTGAGATTGGTTGACGGGTTCCAACGTCAACAAAGGACCCTGCAAAAGGAACAGCGTGAGACCGGCCACGACGGGCCCAACAACATTTGAACCACTTATTGAGGGCCCTCTGGGCAGTTGAGCACCTTCCTATCCATCCGCATATCTAGGTTCAGTAGCCGGACACGCTCCATCATCTGGCCGCTCTTTCGATGCCCAGGACGGACAGAAACATTTGCTAGCCGCAACAATATGACTCATGTCAAGGGGCAAATCGGCGAAATGCTGAGATACAAGACGGCGCGTCAGACCCTGCAGCCGACGGACCTGGAAGCTATGGCGTTATCTGACCAGTTGGCGCGCCGCCGTATCGTATCAGAGAAGCATATCTTTACGAAATGTCGCCCGTTTTTGCCTCATTCGACGAAGACGGGCTTTTGGGGGAACATGCATTCCTGGCGGAAGGGGGGACGCTTCTTGCTTACTTGTTTGTTTTTGGGTTTGGGGTTTGGGGTTTTGGGTTTTTTTTTTTCCTTTCTCTTTTGCTTGCTGCGCCAGGACGACTGCCCTCGACGGGCGCATCCAGGCAAGCTCCCTCTCGGTTTGACGAGTCGAATCACCGTGGCGTAGCCAAGCCGCCCCCCTCTTTTATCTTGCGGGCGGGGCCGACGGTTGCTGCGCGGAGATCTGTCAGCCTCGAACAAGGCCGTGTAATACGGAGGAATGCTTTTCGGGAAGGATCGGCGGGCTGAGCATGGGTCGGCCGCAATGGGGGTAGGGGTGTGGTCACTGTGGTGTCATGTAATCATGTAACTAAGTAGGTTGCTTGGAGGTAAGTTGCTCGTCGTCTCGATATGCTGGGTTGCTGGGTCGCTTGCGCCTTGCGTGGAACTCGAACAAGCCAAGCACATGCAAGGACAATGGAAGTCTCGGCGGCATGCGAGACAACTTGAGCTTTCCATGTTGCTTTCCGTCTTGCTTCATTCCACCGGCCGGGCCCTCAGAGCCGCAACGGTGCAGCCGACGTCAGCCTGTCGCAGCTTGCACGACGTGCCTCGCGCGGCGCCTTCACATCGGGTGTTTTGGAGTCTGGCATCTGGCATCTGGCATCTGGCATCTGTAAATCTGGCCTCTGGCAATCTGGCCTCTGGCAATCTGGCCTAATGCATCGACGTGTGCCTCGGGAAGCAGCCCCGTCGTCTCTGACCTGGACGGCTGACATTCTGGAACAATCGGGCTGTCTTCTGGTGGCATTCGGATCCGCGAATCACCAACCATGATTTGTTTGCAAGGCGCAGTCCCATGTCCCATGCCCCATGCCCCATGTCCCGAGGACCAAGCCCATTCTTCCGGTCCCAACATGCACCGGGTTCGCCCATTCGCCAAGCCAAGTCGCGTCCGGGTAACCAGACATGTTCCCGCGTCCCTGTCGATTGGATCCCGCAGTTTGTCATCCACGGCTTGGCGATTTGACTCTACACCGAGGCCGCTCTAGGCGACTGCACGTTAGCAAATGTCTAACACCAGCATTCTATATGTCGTATGGTGTACAATGTACGGTCCGGGCAGAAGTGCGTGGCCAGACACCAGGCTGGCTCTGCGCATGGTACGGTCGCGGCGGCGCCATCCACCGTCATGGACGCAATCGCCCGCATCTCGAAGCGGGAAACGGACGTGAAGGTGAAGGCGGCGTCCCCGCATCCACAATCCACACACTGCCGCCACGCACAGCACAGAGCAGAGGGCCGCATTCGGACACGCGGATACGCAATGCCTCACGTCGCCTTTGCGCCTCGGTTTCGTCGCAAGTCCGATGCGAACAAATCCACAATGTACTCGGGCGCCAACCACACGTTGTACCCTCGTTGCTGCCAACTTTAACCGCTGGGGTTCGATGCATGCAGCCGTCGAGCAGCCGACGATGCCGCGGGCTGATAACGGCTCGACAAACTCACGCAATGTATCAACGCCGATATGGGGGGGGCGACGCCTGGTCGGGCTACATCAGCGCTAATCAACTCCTGTCTTTGCTATTTTCTCACCTCAAGCGCGTCCCCATCGAGCACAAAGACGCCACACGTCTCCCGGCCGCGCCATATCCGCCGCCTGTCACATGGGTTCGAGGTTTCTCATTTGTCGAGTCGTGGTATTTTCGTCGCCCTCACAACCCAGGAGAGCCCGTCACACTGGCCTTGCAAGGCCAGACTCTTTTTTCGCTGATGCCTCGGCAATCCATTGACGCAGATCATGGTGCGTGCACTGGGTGGTCCGCTCCTAGCAAAGCGTCATTGTCCCAAGCTTGAAAAGGCCTCATCACCCCCATGAGAGTATTTTACAAAAGCAACGCAAGCACCCTCATCCTCCGCATCGTCTCCACACAGCAGAGGGTGGCCGGCCTCATGTGTGCCCATCAGATGCCACCCGATTCGTCCGTAGTGGCTCGCGCCCTGGCCATGAGGTCGAAATCCGAGAGTCGCCGAGGGTAGAAAACGAGTTTGTCATCCGTACGTAAACAATAGGCAACATTTGCACGGCCTGCGTCACTTGCATTTTCTGCGTGGATTGACTCCCGGGGTATTTTACCGGACCAGATGTTCGATGCGCAGGGCATGGTCAGGGGGGCAGCATCATCTGCTTGGTGCCGAGAAGTCGCCCAAGGCTCTCGGCCGGTATCCGACTCATGGCGTCCACAGGGGCATGATGCCACCAACGTCATGTCCTCTCCGTTTCACTCGATGGAGATGCCTATTCAGTTTCGACTTTTGGGTGAGTTGACTGCTCTGGCCGTGATCAGTAGTGACAACTCCGCGGCATCAGGCCATGCATAGATCGTGCCTTCTGGAAGCAGACCGAGCCGTACGTGATAAGAGCCCATCTCAGGTTTTCGCCAGCCTGTAATCTGCAGTGGGTCAAGGGTCATTTCGAAACTTGCTGCGCCAGAATCTGGTATCAAAAGCAAGACTCGGCGTTTCCTGAAACGACCTGGACTGTCACGTCTGTCCTCGGTTCGGGCATTGGAGTGGCGGCCGCGGATGCTAGTAACGGCGCAGTGTCCACAGCAGCAGGGACAAACCGCGATTCGATGGAAGCTGACATGGCCACATGCGTGGCGAAGCGAAGAGAGACCGATTCGAATTTTCACGCCAGTGACTCTTTCAGCTTGAGCAAGAGCGCGATTGCGACGTTGGCCGAGAGGGAAATTGAGCTTGACAGCAACTCGGAATGTTGGCAGGTACGGCGGGTCCAGTCAATTCCGAGCATTTTCATTTTGCCATTTAATTTCAACGTTCGGTGTGAAAAGCGTCAATGTTCGCAACCAAGGTACCTATGTAAAGTACCGGGTGAGTTGTACCTAAGTACGACCCACTGTACCTAGCTGTAGGTACCGCTTTAGGGTTGGTGCCCGGCAAAAAATGCGCCCAAGTCAATCAACTGCCAGGGCCCTGGACGCTATCCATCCAATTGAATCCGTAGATCGATCTGCCCCGGCCGCCCACTCAGCGGGTGCGAGGACTCCCCACCAGGCTGGCAGGGTTTCGTTGCTCGCTGCCCATCAAAAGACAACCTGAACATTGAAAGCACGACAAAACATCCCGTCTCAAAGGTCAACGTGGTGTCCCAAATCATCACATGTGGTGCATTCTCTCTGCGATTCAACTCGGTGCAACCCCAAGCGTATGCCGAGAGACGATGCGACCAAGCACCAACATTTCTTTGTTTCCACGACAATATCAGCCCGTCGTCTCGCAAGCACCTAGAACCCTAGATTTCAGCTTCCAGTTGCAATGATGGCACGTCGACATTTCGCGCATACTCCCTATGGGGGCCTCCGCATGAGCAATCGAGAGGAAATTGCCGCCTTGTTTTCAGGGGCGCGCTTTTCTTTTGATCATGTGGCCGGACGCAGACATGGGAAGAACCAGCGTTTGAATCCTGAACCGCTACACCCCGCTGTCCAACGACGCGTTGACAAGCGTTAGATTTCGACACATGGATCATGTCCTGCTTGGGTTCGACGTCAAGCGACCATCTCTCAGTATAGTTCTTGCGATGATGACGTCCCGGGCTGTCGCGTCAGTACAAGTATAAACAACTAGATGAAAACGACGACTCAGTCGCATTGCGTTCCGTAATGGGCATCTCGTGCAGCAGGCCACGACATCAGTCCGCATCCTTTCCTCGATACATGGCTGGCTTGGGGCAGACAGGCGTCACCCAAAACGTTGGAAAATTGTTCGTCAGTAACAAGAATTCAACGAGCACTTTCTGTCCGTTGAATACCGAACATGAAGAGGCATATACGAGGCATGGTCACAATCATCAACCTGTCACCATCGATCCAGATTCGGTCACAAGTCGTGAGTTGCGCAATTGGGAAGACGTCAAGCACAAAAACTTTGCAATACTAATCAAAAAGCTGTCATCTAGATTCGTTCCATATAACTAATTTCCCTCCATGACAGCACGATACGGACTTTGGACTTTGACCAAGATTCTCGCCCACAGCACACGCCACGACAAGACGACAAAGTCGTAAGAGAGGTTGGCGGACACTCTAGGGGAATTGGAACCCGGGGGGAACACAGTACGGGCTGCCGTTTTTGGTGTTGAACAGGCACACCGTATGAGGTGGACAGTTTCCACCAAACTATCGGACTTATTAGCACCATGCCAAGGACATTGCGACATGACTCTCGCGGATCCATTCATATCTAGAACGTTGGGGCACTCACCTCCCACTGAGAGCTCGTGTTGCAGACGTCCCAGCCGGGCTTGCCGTTTGGGTAGTTGGGGTCGCATCGGTAGGTACCTGGCTGGCACCATTCCCCAGAGTCCGTTGGCACCGCGGCAGCAACACCTGCCAGAGCTGCGATGGTGACTGCGAAGAACTTCATTCTGAGAGTTGATGTACTAAGGTAACTGACGGTTTGAGCTTTCAACGCGCGATGTAATGATGATGTCTGGGAGAAAAGCTTTCTGCACTGAGCTTGATGATGATCTGAGCATCAAGACATCTTCTCGAAGGCAGTCGACGTGGGTTTATATACACGGACCTTTTGCCACTTCCTCGGAGAAAAAGTGGATGGGAATACGGCCGGAAGGATTCTTCGTCGCCTCCATCGCAAAACATTTCATTCAGCCGGCCCCTCGTGTCAATAGCGCGGCGGGCCAGCCTCGTCCGGAATCAAAAATATCACAAACTCCCTTCCAAACGTCCATAGTCGCCGGGCGCACACGTCGACGAGACGCCTCCGAGAAAGTCGCGAGCGACGATCCGAGCATCAGGTACTCAGCCTCTCTACAGTGTGTACTGTCTGCAGTGGCGCCCCACCCCTCGGATGTCGGCTCCAGACGTTGCGTCAGTGTGCTGGGCGCCCATGTGACCTGGTGACGAAGTCCAATTCGTGCCTTTGACCACTGGCATCGTCCGTATCTGTGGCGGTGAGCTCACTGAGCTGAATGCCTCATGACAAGTCTCGGATACGAGTCGGGCGGCACCTGGACAATGAGGTTTCGGAGACCCCGAAATCCGGATGAGTGGGGTTTTGCGCTCAGCCCGCGGCTTGAGAATCCTTTGACTCGCGGCGGAAATTTTTCTCAATTGCCGACTGTCCCGCGGGCATGTTCTACTTTGTCATTGGAAGACGCGACGTCATCGTGCCATATTCGAGGCCTTTTTTTTGTCGTGTTTTTTACTTCCACCCATCTTTTTTTTTAAAAAAAAAAAGAAAGAAAAAAGAAAAGAAAAGAAAGAAAAAGCTCGGAAACGATGATTGATTATATTTAGCGCCCGGAAATTCCGTAAGGGAGAAGGGCGGCTCGGAAACTATCCTATTTAAATACACAAATATAGGGTATATTAAAAAAAAAGGACATAGATGCACCCCCATGACGGCGCCCACTCCATACACAACTTTTCACGGCAACCCGCGGCTTCCGACATGGTTTGCTCCGATAACCGGCACTCGACACGGAGAGTCAGGATCAGGCCCGGCGGGGTGGCAGCCGGCCATGCTATGCCGGGCGCACGTTGAAGCATACGATCCACTTTGGACATTGGCGCCATGAAGCCCGTTTGTCGTTTTACTGTGCGGGCAGAACCCGAGCCTTTCTTTTGACAGAGAACTCTTGGTTCCCTTAGTCTGCCTTCTGAGCGTGTTTTTCGGATGGTCGAGAGAGGAACGGGGCTGCATCTCGTGAGACTGAAATTTCGCCTACTGGATGTATTTCTTGGATGGATGTGAGGGAGACGGGGCTGAATTCAATAAGACTGAAGATTCCGCCTTCTGGGCGTGTATTTCCTGGAAGGACGTCAGAGAGTAACGGGGCTGCATCCCGTGAGAGTGAAGATTCCGCCTTCCATATAAGCCGTGCATTTCAGCTTCCAAGGTGCCCAGAGCCGCCTGTTGCTTGTTACCGGGTCGAGGCGACGCGTCAGACGCTCAGCCGCATCCCGCAACGACAGACGTCGCCTCTTGGCCGCTGCAGAATCGACAACCATAGCACGTGCCCTTGTTTCATCGCGACATTCCTCGGGCCACCTTGTGCTTCGCGAGCGCTGTGGTTGATTCCGCGCAGGGTCCACTGATCGGACGAAGAGTCGCCGACGCGTTCCATGGCATCACCCTCGCACGAAACGAGGCAAACAGGGGCTTGACTTGCAGAAAGGCGTCCCCTTTGGCGGCCGCGATGCTATGTACCGAGTGCTTGGCAGCTGTAAACACGTGGCACCGCCTTGCTGATGCTTTTTTTTTCCGACAGACGAAGAGAACTGCTGACGAATGGCACGTCATCGACTAACCTGGCCGCTCCAAAAGGCATCGTGTCGGACTTGTTTCGCGTTCCATGGTGCTGCATTCTAGTCTGGGGGCGAGCTGGAACCGACTGGACTTTCTGGTACACTCCGTCCCGGTAGCCCCAACATTTCGCCATAGAATCTTCGTGCGAAAAGCTTCGGAATTCACGCATGATCCACTGGATATACCCGCAGACCGGGTACCCGTTGGGATGAACCAGGGTCGCCTAGCACAACCACTCAAAATCTGGAGAGCGTGGGGGCTGGGGTAATACGTGGGCGGCAGATATATGTATGGATGTATGTACATGGTCTAGGGTTCCGACGCCCGGACGCAGGGCGGTCTCACGCAGAATAAACATGATTGTTCATCCATATTTGTTTGTCTTGTGCGATGGCTTCCAAAATGGAGTGATCAACTAACCGGGGCCATCAGCCACGCCGGTTACGAGGCACTTTGATATGCACCCAGGCCGTCAAACTCTGGGCCTGCGCGACATGGAGGCTGAGCATCTGTCGATGTGTAATTCCGATGCTGGTGGTTGAGCCTGACCATCCGCTTGCCGGTATGGAATGATGCAGTTACTCGGCTGATGTCTGAACATGCTGTACTGGAGAAGCCGCGCGGTCGACGGCAATTCTTGGGTCCTATGCATGGACTAGGCACGTGGCCAACGATGGCGGCGCAGACATGCCATTGGAGATGGGGCAGTAAGCATGCGAGGAAGATGCGAAAACGCGGCCGTTGATTCGTTGGCAAGCCCATGTACATACAACATGTGCATACAGTAGGTCATAAGCAATTTCGAAACTTTTTACACCACAGTTGTATAGGAAAATGTTTAGGATTACCTGGGCTTGCTGCATGTACAGGTAGCAAAGGCGGACGCGGTCCGAACCGGCACGACACCTGTCCGGTGCACTCCTCCTCCTCTCTCTCAACTGCAACAAACCTCACGACAATCAGGCCAGTCCCGCCTTTTTGCTTGCCACGCTTCCTCGACGGCCCACATATCCCAGCCCCCGTCATGGCGGAGCTCCCGCAAGTCGCCCGGCCCATTGGCATTTACCAGGACTTGGTCGCCAAGACGACAGAGACGCTGATTTTGACAGAAAAGATCCTGTCCCTGAGCAGGGACAGCTTCAACGTCACAAACGTCCATGGCACCCCCTTCATGACGATCAAGTGCAGATACATGTCCGCGTCGGGACGTAAGTCGGTGTATGACATGGCTGGGAACCACCTGTACGAGTATCGTCAAGGAGCATTTCCATCTTCACTCTACGTATGCGGCTGAGGATCCGAACAAGAACAAGATACTCACGGTCAGGAGCTCAATGAAATGTGAGCATTCCCACCCTTCTTTCCCCGGGTCAAACCTGGGTTTGCACTACCCCAAGACAGGACTGGACTGGCACTATACCAAGAATACACACAAAAAAAAAGGAAAAAGGAAAAAGGAAAGAGGAAAGAGGAAAGAGGAAAAAGGAAAAAGGAAAAAGGAAAAAGAAAAAAAAAGGAAGGGGAAGGGGAAGGAACAGAAAAACCATGGCTAATTCAACGGCGTGGCAGTCATCGGCTCCCGAGCCACAGCTTAGTTCAGATCCTTCGACGGAACAGAGGAGACGCTCGTCATGACGGGTAACTGGGGAACCACGAGCGCCGACATCCAGTGCGAAAGAACCGGCGCCACGGTGGCGAGAATCAGTCGCGCCCTCGAGCTGCTTGTCAACCGGCAGTCGTACACTCTTGTGGTTGCGCCGGGCGTGGACATGGCACTGATGGTGGCGTTGTGCGTGGCTCTTGACGAGAAGAAAAAGGAAAAGCAAAGGAGACAGTAAAAGTTTGGGGTTGTGGCCCGTGTTGAGTCAAAGGGGATCGGATCACGGAGAACGTGAGAGTAGGGACCTGGCACCGGCGTCCACGGAATCTTTACGAGGATAAAACGAGGAAGATAAAGCGAGTCGAGACGCGAAACTGTGCCACCTGTCTCCACGTACATGTGGCAGAACAATCTGAAGCAATCATCAGAGCTAAGGACCGTCCCTCGACTCGGCAGAAATCCACCAGCCCTCAAGATGAATTGTTCCGGCCCGGGAACGTAGTTGCACAGTCGGCCTCACGCACCGGCCCGCACCGTCGGCGAAGCCAGATTCATCAGTACAACTCTGTACCCATCGGCGTCCTCAAACGTCTGACCAAACCTGTCCCAGAAGGGATTAAAACTCGCCACGGGGTCGAATCCCTGATACCTCATCCGCGAGGTCGCTGTGTGGTAGGCACCCAATTGGGGGAGGTAGAAGACGAGGAGGTTGCCCTGCGTGGGGGCCATGCCGGCCGCATGCCCGATCTTGGTCGTGAACTCGAGGTGCTATCCCGCGTTGGCGTCCGGGGGCCGCAGCATGGCTCCGTCGAACCCGTCGTGGTCCCGGAATCGTAGGAACAAGTTGAAGCCCAGCCCGTTGCAGTAGAAGGGCAGTAACGCCTCGATGTCGTCGGTCAGACGGGCGATCCTGACATGGGCGCCCGAGGCGGCGGCCATGGTGTGTTGGTGTTTTCAACGACGGTTCTATCCTTTCCTTGAACGAGGAAGCCCTTTTGGGGAACTGCCTTTGGGATTTGGGGTGCGTTGAAGGAGGGAAAAGCTTTTGGGCCATTTCCCTTGGATTTCGGGGAGGTTGAGGGTTGTTTCTTGGAGCGGGGTCTGGCATTATGCCGGCCCGTCTGGTGGTACAGATGTGCATAAAACATCACGACACGTCAGACTTACATATGCTCCAGGCTCAAACAGTCGACGCTCGCGGCAATTGGGCCGGCGCATCAGCTCCCCCCGCGAACCGCCCTCCCATATGACACGGCCTGCCTGGGCCGAAGAAGCCGGCCAGCCCGGACCAGCAGGCGCGGACATGGCTCCCACGCTTGGTCAACCCGCACGAAATGCTCCGACCCCCGACCCCCGACCCCCGGCCCCCGACCCCTTGCCACAGTCCGGTTTGCCAACTCGGCGCTTGGGTGCAAAGGCCTGCTTTCTGCGGGTGGAAACGGACACGGGCGGCCAGCCCAGTTGAAACATGGTGCGTGCCGGGAAGAAAGGGTGGCTTTGGGACATGACGCGACTGGGAATAACACGGCATGGACGCATCGCCATTCGGAGCTACGCGCAAAACGCGATGCCCAACACGTCACCACCAGGCCTGATACGCTTTACACAGCCATCACGGGCTTAGCGACAGCTCCGCGCGACTGGGCACGGGAACACCATCATTCATGGCATTGTTGCATGCGGCGCCAGACCAGCCGGCCCGCGAGACGTACATGAGGTTACTTTGTATTAGCCGTGACCTATACTATTCTTTATCACCTAGCTACCTGCCTACTTGGCTTTTAGTACCAAGATAACCACTACAACTCCTATTACGGCGTAGCTCTTGTAGAAAACCAAGTGTTCCCTAGGCATTCAGCCTGTATGATTGGCTCAGTAGCCCGTCTGTGGCCTGTTATGCGCTTGACCGCACTCCAAGGGATTTAGGGATTTCTGGCCTTGCCGTCACCCCGGGCGCCGCCACACAGGAGGTTCGTGGTGCACCGGTCGTACTGTCTGGTAAAATCGGTTGGTTGGACTCCGCCATGGCCAAGTCCCGACAGGCCGGGTCTTGGAATCTGCAGCGGCCAAAGGTCTCCACGGAAGCGATCCATGATGGGCCCAGACGGGGTTGTGATGCGATTTGATTGATGCAAGAGGAGGGCGGAAGCCCATTGGGTGTACATACAATCATATTTTACGGTCTAGTTCCTGAGAAACCCAAAAAGATGCGCCGTGCACGGACCGCCGGTAACGCCACGCCTGGCTGATAAAAACGTCGCCGTCACAAGCAAGGTACATCATGTGAATACAAACATGCATACGATGGCGCAACACGGCGGAAAACTGGCCAGCGACCACGTTCATGTCCTCTGATGCGCGCACTTCTCCGTCTGGCGTGCGCCGCACCTTTTGATTTCGCGAGACATGATGACCTCGGGAGTCCATGTTTGGCAGGCAATCCCCCCTCTCCCCCTCCCGCTCCCGGGCAGCCATGGCTCCCGTCACGTGTTTCTGGCCTCTTCACCACACCACAACTCAGGATCGCAAGGCCCGGGATTCTGGTTTTTGATGAGCGGGCCAGGCCCGGCCCAGTACGCCATACCACATGTAGCCCCTTCTCAAATGACGCGAAATCGAGCCACGGCTCTAGTCGATCCAGCCAGCATCATCCACGGCCAAGGATGGCGAGATGGAGACGGCCGCCGTCTGGTGGTCCCGATTCCAACAGCTCACGTCGACGCTCGCGCGCGTCAGAGGCCAAGGGCCAGCAAATTGACCTCGGGCCAAAACATGAATTGATTTCCAGTCTGGATCCTCGAGTGGCTCCGAGCTCGACGCTAGTACGGCTTGCCGACGAGTCGACGGGTCCGACAGCTCATCGCAGGACGGCCTCGATCGTATTGAGGTGCCGGGAGGAGGCCAGGGGGACACAGAGAGAGAGAGAGACGACGGCTCAGGTATGAATCCTGACGCACGCCGGCACCAAGGGCTGGGCATGTGAGGCCGGACCAGACCAGCGGCACCGTCGACTAAGGCACATCGGTCGTGCGTGGTGCGGTGCGGCTCTGGGAACGGTCTGCCCGTCGTCCAATCGCCGCTCCGGACTTGACTCGATCGCCGGCTCATGTCAGGACGGGACAGGACAGGACAGGGCAAGAAACAAAGGACAAGAAGAATAACGAACAAAGGAGAGTTGAAATGATGATGATGATGATGATGATGATGATGATGATGATGATGATGGAAAATGCTGGTCCAGAGCCGACAAGGGACGAGCCGCTCCAGACAATCCGCGCAGGCGTGAGCGACAATTCGACTGCCGCCCGAGATGACGACGCCGCCACACATGCAACGCTGTGCACGCCGCCGTCGTGGCATTGTCTGCCGTCCCGCCGTGACTTTTCCGCAGTCCGTAGCGCCGCACTCGCGTAGAAGGAGCGAGGTTCCAGGCTCCCAGCCCCTGCTCGACTTGTTCGGGACCGTCCTGCTGGCCTGAGATGGATTGGCTGGGCCAATCAAGTTCCAGTCTGTAGACCACCTGGGGTTTTTGCGAGTAGCTCAGCTGGGTTAGGGGGTCGTACCTTAGTTGACCTAGGAAACCGGTGGGTCGTGCATTATGATTTTATTAGCTATGTTATTTCCTAATGCCTATATATATTTCTTAGTGGTATATATACTTACCTTATATATATTATTATATAGTTATATAGTATACTATAAAGTAGTATTAGAATAGCTTTATTTATAATGTAAAGTGTAATAAAAAGGAAACTATATAATATTAGATAAATTAATTAAAAGTGTTTATATATTATATTCTATAGTATAGTATATAGTATATAAAATAATAGAGAAAAGACTAGCAATAGTTATATAACCTACATTTTATTACTTTTATATATTTTACTTTATACTACTTCTTATATTTTTACTTTTTAATTCTTCTATTATACCTTATTTATTTTTATATTAGCATTTTTTTTAGGTAAAATAATTACTATATTTAAATATAAAAAATTAGTAAGTATTTTATTATACTTTAATAATAAAATTAATAAATAATAAAAGCTATATCTTTAGTATTTAAATAATATAATAAAAATATATTAATTTAGATTACTATTGTTTAAAACTAATAAAAAAGGCTAATTTTTTATTAAAAGTAGAGAGGTCTACTATTACACTATTATAAAAGGTAACTATATATATTATATTATAAATGTAAATTCTATTTAGATTTGATTTTAAATTAATTTTTATATATAATAGAACACACTATTTACTAATATAAGTGCATTAAGAAAGTATATTAAGAATACTTATAGTACTATATTTACTAGTTCCTTAACTAATATATTATTATTTATTAATAACTAATAAGCGTTTAGTAAGTATATATTGTTTTAATTTTATTTTATTATATATTATATTCTAATATATATAGCATTAGTATTTTATTAATATATATATAAATTAGTAATAAGTAATAATATTAAACTTAATATATTAAAGAAAGAATTAAAGATATAATAAACAACTATTAAATTAAAAGTGCTGTAAAAATAAAATAGCTTAGTATATTATATATAATTAATTAATAATAAAATTAATTATATATATATTAATATTTACATAAAGATTAATTACGCTAAAATGAGAGCAATAGTTATATTATTTAATAAAAGTAAATGCTTATTTTATTAATAAAATAAGTATAATTATTTAACACTTAAATATAATAATTATTATTTTATATAGCGTTAGTTTATATATAATAATATATTATATAAAATAGTAAAACAATATAAATAGATAATATAATAATTTAATATATAATACTAATATAATATAAATATATAAAAGTATATATATATAAAGGGAAAAGGATTAAAAGTGATATAAATATATGCTTTTATACTACTACTTATATCTTATAATATATATAGTACTATAGAGTATATTAGTAGAGGTAAAAATAATTTTAGTAATAATAGAGATATATTTATAAATAATAATAATAGAAATAAAGGTAGTAATAATAAAAATAATAATAGAATAGATAAAGGTAATAATAAAAATAATAAAGGTAATAATAAAAATAATAGTAAATTTAATAATAGTAGTAATAAGTAAATAGTAGTAGAATATATAATATGTTTTTTAGTATTTTAGCTTAACTTTACTTTTTTTTTTTTTTTACTTTACTATATAAATATACTTATTTACTTTTATATAAGTAAATTATATTTCTTCTTTTATAATTATATATTTTAAACTTATATATATATAATATAAAATAATATTTATTATTTATTATATTTA
>SRPY01000159.1:0-52182 GCA_018360145.1 Claviceps africana
ACGAGCACGTACTCGGCGAAGCCGCCCGCGCGGCCGGCCCCGTGGATCTGTCCGTCCTCGCACAGCTGGAACTGTCCGCGCCGGCATGGGCGGCACTGTCCGTCGTGTCCGCCGTGCCATGCGCCCCCGACGCGCTGGCCTGTCCGCAGGACCGAGGAAGCCACGGCGGATCCGACCTGCACTACCTCGCCGACGAACTCGTGGCCCGGCGTGCTGGGGAAGAAGGACGTGCCGAGGTGTCCGGCCGCGACGGCCACGTCGCCGAGGCACACGCCGCAGGCATGCACCTTGACGAGCACCTGGTCGGGCGCGGGGGCTTGGAGCGGCACCGTCTGGAGCCGGAACGGGGCGTCGGGGCCGGTGAGCACCACGGCTCGGTAGGTCTCTGGGAGGGGAGACATGTTTTTCCTTTCTTTCTTGTTGTTTGGGTCGGGGGGTTTCTCAGTCGGGTCAAGAAATGGCGCTCGTTGTGGGAACACGAGCCACCCATGCCATGGGGGCGAGGGCAACGAGTTTTACACAACCCAACACGGGTTTCCTCGTCTTTTCTTTTCTTTTTTTTTTCGTGCTGGGGTACGCACGACCGAGACACCGAGAGTGGCGCCGGGGTTACGAGCCGAGGGGGGCGTGTGTGGTCGTGCATCATGTACATGTACAAATGTTTGTGTGCATGTGGAGAGGGAAACGCGAGACGTTGGTGACGCCATGTATGTGCGGACGGTAGCGATGGAGGGCATTTTTTTTATTGTAGAGAAAACACGCCATGATGGATATACTGTGCTCTTCCTTGGTAGAACACGCTATATCAAGTCCTGTATCCATGTGGCAAAGACAGACCATCTTCCATGTACTCCGACGGGTGTGCGTTCCGTGACCTCATGAACCCTTCCGCGCAATCCAAGAAGATGGGGAGCTGTTGAGGGAAATATTGGCTTGGGGGGGAAAGTGGGGAACATAGCCTGCTCGGATTCGAACTGGAATTGGGAGGGGAAAAAGATGGCTCCAACAACACCTCATATACCCACTCATTGCTCCCTAGCCAAAGGGTACATTTCAGAGCCAAGGACCAAACTAGATAGCGGGGTTTGAACGCCCGACGGGCTAGTGCTGCCGCATGTGTGGGAAAAAAAAAAAAAAAAAAAAAGAAAGAAAACGCACGACTTCGGTGACGTCATGCGTGGGCGTGGAGCAACGATGCGTCGTGGCAACGCTAGCATCGCCGGTTTCCGCGACGATGCGCGACGATGGCAGTCCTCGGGGCGGCGGAAGGCCGAAGCAAGTGGGTCGGAAAGTTAAATTCCGAGACCTGCCGCGCCACGATTGTGGCAGAATCTTCGGGATTACGGCCGTGGCGGAGGGAAGCGCCGACGCGGCCTCGTCCGATTGGGTGCTTCCCCGCGTCGTGCGAAGGCGCCGTCCTCGTCTCTTGCATGCCCCATGCTACATGCTGCATGTATTTCAACGTCGTCCCGATGCCGAATTGCCAAAAGCGCCAATTGCCCGCCAAGAAAATCCTTTGCATGTCAACAAAGCCCTGCTGCCATATACACACAAGTAGAACGCCCCGGATTGGACAGTCTACAGAAGGAACCTCGCCCTCCTCAGGGGCGCCTTTTCAAAATACACAATAATCCTCCCCTTGTCGTCCAGCTCGGCCCCCTTGTCCGAAATCGGGGTATACTTCTTCGTATGCGCAACTTCCTGCCTGCTGACCTTGGCGTCATCCCGTGGAATCCACAGCACCGGCTTGGCCGCCCACATCTCGGGAGCCAGGTAGCAGCGTTTTGTGAAATCAGCGGGATACTCCACGGGGGGGAACTGCTCACTCGGAACCGTCTTGCCGAGAGCCACAAAGTCTTCGTATTCCTCGGGGTGGAGCCACCGCGCGAGGAACCCGGGCGGTTCGTCGCTCGCGTGCTTGTCGTGCGTCCAAAACTTGAACTTGTCGAGGAGCTTGTGGATGCCGGATTGCCGCATCTTGGCGTCGAGCTTCTGCTGGGATTTGTCCTGCAACCACTCTTTTAGGGTTGCGCCGATGCTGGCTGCCCCCTCGACGGCCCGGGTACCTGTTATCTGGTGTTGGTCGTTTGATGCGGCTGCATCATCCTCTGCGTCGTCGTCGTCGTCGTCGTCGTCGTCTTCGTCGTCGTCTGTGCGAACGACTTGTTCCTCGTCGCCAAAGACTTGTTCCGTATCGTAGTAGTCGTTTGCGGCGCCTGCTGTGTCGCCGCCGCCGCCATCCCCGTCCAAGCGCGCTTGCGCCAATTCCTGTTCGCGACGCGCCTTGGCCTTCTCCTCCTCCTGGATCTCCCCTTCCAGCGGCAGTGTCTGCGGTAGGTTGAGCAGGAGAGGCGCGATGGCGTCGCTTAATGAGAAGTGCACCAGGCCGGTGAAAATGAAAAACAAAACCATCAGGGCCAGCGGTCCGTAAGCCGATTTGAGTGCGAGCAGACCGATAAGACAGATCTCTGCGAGATAGAGCCCGATGGTCAAGTGAATGAGGGCGCGGGGATAAAAGAGCCCCTTGCTGTCCATGTCCGAATCGAGGACGTACATGAGGTTGTATTTCCACACCGTTTGCGTCACAAACATGCCGCCGGCTGCGAACAAGAGAACCAGAGGGGCAATGAAAGCATAGCTAAGAGCTGAAAAAAAAATCCAAAAAAAAAACGAGTCAGTGGTCTTTGATTTTGAAACCGAAAAACTAGTTTAATCCCATCGGACCGAGACAAACATACCAATGACACCCATGTTGGTGTAGATAGGATAGACGCCTCCCCAGTAAGCCGTCGGCAGAGCCAGCCACCGATTGTACCTCGTTCGCGGAATCGCACTGACCCGCGCAATGACATAATGCCGGATGAGGCCAAAGGGTTGTACAAGGCGAAGGCCCCCGCTCAATATGCATTGAATCAGAATATAAGATAGGTAAAAATTGGAGGCTTTCGGGATGTTCTCCGCCAAAAGGTCTTTGGTCCCGAGGGGATCCGACAGGATCGCGCCCAATGCGGATGAGGCAGCCGACGTGAGGGTCGTGATGAGGAAGACCTGCACGACCTGGAATGCGAAATACACATTCTGAACAAAGAGCTCGACTCGAGTTGTGGTGGGAATACCCGACATTGCCCCGCAAACTACGACGAGGTTTCTGTCAGCGGACGAGAAGCAGTCATGCGTCGTGTACCCGGCCTAGTAGTGGTAGGAGTGGGAGGGGGAAGGGTCCAGGAGGGTCCTACTTCGTAACAGCCACGGCACTATGGCCATCAGCAGTGAGAGGGCAATGGCCGGGAGGAAGCTTTGTATAAAGCTCAGTATCACCTTGGGCAACAGGTTCAAGAAGTTGAGAAACTTGATCCGTTGGGTCACCGTCTCGATATTGCTTATCGTACCGATGAAGGCCGAAGGGATGGCCCAGAATATGACGGCGGCCGTGACGAGCGTCATGATGAGGAAGCGCCGCATGATCAGCTCCCACCAAGTCATGCGTAGGCAGGACCATATCACCTCGTCTGGCCGGACGCCGAGCAACCGCGACGACATTTGTAGCGGGCGGTGGTGGGACAGCACCTGATGGGCGGCCTGGGCCGCCTCTTGGCTGTGGAACTCGATGAAAACGGTCGGCAAGGTGACTCCTTCGCCACGTCTGACCTGCTTCCTCATCTTGTAGATTTGGAGGTTCAGCTCCCGTAAGCGAACCCGTGTCCAACGCACAGTATCGACGCGACGAAAGAAGTTGCCAATGGGCCGATGATATGGTCTTCGCTCGACCGGGATCCATTGTGCGGCAACGGAGCCTCGCACGTCGGGAATGTCTGGAGAAAGTCCATATGGATGCTGGTAGTCCTCGTCATCCTCGTCGTCCTCGTCTCTCTTCGGCCGGCTCGCTTCCTCGTGAACTTCGGCTTCTCTACTCTGGACAATATTCTTATCATGGTGAGACCCCGCGGCTTCCAAGTATTCCGTAGATTCAGGCCGCTCCACTTGGAGCACATCTCTCCCAGAGGTGTCGTTTGCTGTGCTCTGGCTGGTAGTGAGAATCAGTTCCTGTTTCGACGGGCTTGATTCGGTCACGAGAGCTTGCGACGTTGTTGACGGTTGAACAAGTTCGGGGTGCTTGGCGATCGTCTTGTGACGCGCCGAGTTCGCTATTCTGATGAGCGCAATCTCTGCCTTTTCGAGCCGCTCTGCTGTTTGTTGGCGCTCCTTGACCATTTTGGCAAGCGCTTTGGAGGTTCGCAGGATGAAGACTCTTTTCACTTGGTCGCCATACAATCTCCTCAATCTTCGTTCATTCTGATACTCCTTTGGGACGCAGGTAAGCATGATGGTTCGCGACGATATGCGATCAGCATAGTACGGAGACGACAAGTATGCCTGTCGGAGGTTCACATAGTAAATGCACTCCCTGACAATCGTATACAGGACGAAGCCTGTGCCAGCCCGAATTTAGCAGAGTCTCTCAGCATGCGCGAGTCTCGGAAAGCTGTACAGCACTTACCAAAGAAGGCCCACGCCACAAACACGTGGGCAAGGAGTTTCTCGGGGTCTTTGACGTTACCAATAGTCAACTTGTCCAGATCGGTGAGGCCAGCACCCCCCATGGCATGTATAGGAAACAGGACAGGGAACGTGACCAGACAGCCGCAAAGACATATATTCCGCAGAATTTTGAGAAAGCGGAGGAAAAAGAAGCCATCCAGTGAGCCATGGTTGAGGACCCAGCTGTCGGGCGTCTTGAAAAAGGGAACGATCCAGTTGAACCATCCTCCCGGCAAGGCTGGACTCGGCAAACTAGGCAAGCATCAGCTGACTCCGGCCTCTTTCGACTTTTTCTTCTTCTTCTTCTTCTTCCTTTTCGCCACGACGACAAACAATACAGCAAACATGGCTCACTTTGGAACTCGCAACTCAGGAATCGTCCGAGGCGCATACACGCGCTTGCAGAAACGGCGCAAGACGATAAAGGCGATCAAGGAAACGCAGGCAAAGACAGCGACGGGGATAAACGTCGTCCCCAGCTTCTGTATCGACGAACCCTTGTTGTTGGTTTTCGTGCTAATCGTTCCCCCCGACGAGCCGTTTCGGGCCGATCCTTGCCTGAGGTCGTGATCACCGCCCTAATAGCAGCCGGGAAGGTCAGCATCATTTCTTGTCTGGGCCCTGAAGGGTTGGTGCTGCGCCGTCGCATTCCGCGACGACTTTTTTTTTTTTTTTTTTTTTTTTTTTTTTTTTTTTTTTTCTTGTTTTTTGGGAGCGAGAGCGGGGTCCCAGGCTGCGGAAACACGTACCACATTCAGATCCAATCCTCGCGTCGCGAGGAGCCGCCACAGCGCAGAGGCTGGGGTGTTTTTCGGGGCAAGTGTCGCGTCAAAGGCCATGGTGAGGCGAGCGCTGCATTGTTATGCTGCTGGTACCCGAGTCGTCAGGGCAGGTGGACGGCAGGTTGGAGGGAGGCGAGTAGGAAGAGAGGCTGGCCGCACATTGGCGTCCCAAGGTCCAAGGTCTCATGCGCGGATGCGACGATAAAATGAGCGGATCGGGGAGATCGGGGAGATCGCGTCTCGGAGCGGTGTCATGTGGTCTGCCGTCTGTGGTCTTGTGGTCTGGCCTCTGTCGTCTGGCCTGAGACCTCGACGTGATCTTGTTTGAAAAAACCAGTCTGTCTGGTTGGTGATGGTGTCTCTCCGCTCATGATTTATGTCTGGTCTGGATGGTTACATCAGATCAATCAATGTCAATTGGCAGCCGGACGGTGGGCTCTGGGCCAGGGGCTGGGCGTTGGGCGTTGACCGTTGACCGTTGAGCGTTCTGGGCTAGGCTAGCCAGGGGGTTGGACCTGTCTGTCTACTGTCTGGTCTGCTGTCTGGTGCCACCATCTGATACGAGTTTCTTGGTGGAGGCACTTTTGGCGCAGCAAGGCTGCTATCAGCGGATTGTAAAGGCTGAGAGATCGGGAGACGTCAATGAGGTAGTTATGCATCCCACTGTCCTGTACAAAAACATCAAAATTGTGTCTCGTGCACGCACACTGGAAAGAAATGCGAGCGCATCATCCACCGATTACAGGCGACCTCAACGACTACGACAGCTATGAAATTCATGCAGCGTTGGGCATCATCATGCTTTCCGACTCCCTCGACTCTCTGGTCGTAAACCTTTAGGCAAGAGCGCAAGCTTGTGTCATTTATTGCTGATTCAACTTCCAAATAGGACATGGCGAATTTTATACGTTTGGAGTCAGCTGGTCCTGTTCGCCCATACGGATTGCCCAAGGCCGACACGGCCGGTGCGTGGTAATCTCAGATTCAACACATGGCACTTCTTCTGAACAATCGCCTTGCTTAATCGGCGCGGCCCGCTTCGTCAGTTCAATAGTAGACACTACTTGTCGGGCTTCGACCAATGCATCCCATGGCCACCCCGAACGACCTGTCCAGCCCAACGAATTCCATTGCCATGTACGACGAATAGGCTCCAGAAATCTATCGGCCATTGTACATCATTGGACCGTCGACTCGGAACGGGTAGAAAGACGGCGAATCTCGCCGACTCGTTGCTTTTGGAAAAGCCGAGGCTCAGGCGCAACAGCATCGACATTACGGCTCCCATTGTCACAGGCCGGCAGTCGACAGTAGTAATCGAGTATCGTATGTAGTAGAATTCAAATGCAGGTTTCAAGCATTTTGTCCAAGACCCCCTTCAACGAGTCGTTTTCGAGTGCGGCAGCTACTCTTTCCTTGTCCGCCAGTTGTTTGTTCACTTGGTCATCTTGGCTATGCGTGTTTTCTCTGCAAAGGACATCGACGCGGTAGTTTGGGGGCAGACACTGTTCCAGCCGGACACGAACGCCAAGTCCTAGTACGGTCGCGAGAGAACAGTGCGTGACCGTGGGTGTTATTTCGACCACCACCTGAACAATGGTGTTCGACTCGGGCACACCACACGCCGGAGACGGAGTGATGTGAATATCATTGATGTTGACGATGGACAGCTGGCCCAGCGAAACAGGATGTTCAGGGTCGGAAATCGTGGAAATCAAATCTATCAAATAACAAGATTCGTCAGCACTCATGGCTCCATCATCTCATCTTGGCTGTCGCGACACGAAGCTACAAGGGCCTGATCTTACCGTATATCTCTTGCTCATCGATCGGCTCTGATGCGGAACCGTCGTCGCTGGCGAATACGTCATGACCAGGCCAGTTGAGATCGTCATCAGAAAGCGGACTAGATAAGTAGGTCGGCTTGGAAAAGATGATTTCCGAATATTTGCTGTCCGGTCCAGCACGGGCTGAAATGGTCTTGCGGCGGGTTGGCAATTGCGACTGGCTCAGAATCGTCGGGTTCGCATTATCCAATGCTGCGGAGGTCATGGTGTTATTCTGAACTTGATATAACGGCCGGAGATCGAGTTTTGCGAAAGGACTGGGGGCCAGCGATGAAACACGAGGCAACTTGGCGCTGAGCGCAGTTGCGTCCGGTCCGGTCTGGTCTGGTCTGGTCTGGTCTGGTCTGGTCTGGTCTGGTCTGGTCTGCAGGACAGGGATAAGAAGATACCTAGGAGGGTGCAGGAAGGCGGGATAGGAAAGATGCGGGTCGCAAGTTGTGGCCTGCCCTAGCAGGTTGCTTGGTAACGTCAACTTTTCTGCGGCTTGGCACCAGCCGAGCCGACTCGCAGAAATGTCGGCATTTCACTGCAGCGCGGCCTGGTCGCATCAGCTTCCTTCCGTCACTGATTGACGGGGTCGAGGGTGACGAGGCCTCGTCACGTCACTGGGGGCGGGTTCATATTTGGCTCAAGCGGCTAACCGTAGACCACCTTGGTGTTCCACCAAGTAAGTACCTAGGTACCTGGGTAGGTAGGCCACAAAACCCTGGGACAACCACATTATTGTGGAATACCACGATCTAGGCCTTCTTATACAACAAGTTTTGCAGGTACATTTTGGAGAAAATAGAAAAATATATTATAACTATATTGTTTCTATAGCTCTTAGTAATCGTGATTCGATTCAAGATGGACTATGTGTACTGTTCATAATAAGTATATATAAATGCAAAGAATTCAGGGTTTATCGTAGTAATGAATCGTTAAGAAGCTACGTAGCCAGGTCATCCGGTGGTCCCACAGTCATGTGGCTGTCTCAGGGTTTTGTGGTCCCCTCGGTGAGTGGAACGCTAAGGAAGGTAGGTCTACGGGTACCCAGCAGGGCTCCTGCCAGCACCGAACCAAAACATGGCTCTCTCGGCATCGCGCCCATCAGAACAATGGGAGTAGCGGCGGCAAACCTTGGTTATGCCGATCGACATCGAGGGGGGATTAAAACCAGTCGGCCCGTCAGGAGCGGGAATCCCGATGTGCGACATGTCGCGCCAGGCAACAAACCAGAGTCCGCCACACATTGCCGAGACGGGCTCCAGACCTGGTCGACATGGCTCCATGGCTCCATGGCTCCCGACCTCCCGACCTCCCGACCTCCCGACCCTGCTGGCCGCGTCTAGCCGGGTGTTTCTGCCCACGTCAGCACTGCATTATCACGGCGCCCGACTGGCCATCGAGCCTACTCTCACAAACTCAATCTAGTACTACATGCAGACAAATGTCCTGGCCTGGTCTGGTGTCGTGTCCTGGAAAGGGATCAAACCAGCACGGCTCACCAATCGATCCGACCCGGACTCGGCCATCATTTCCAGCCGCGTTGCAAGACACGTTTGCCGAGGTTGGGCTGTCCATGGTAAGCACCTGCCCCGGGCACATCGGCCGAAACTTCTCTTTCAGGCTCTGGTATCTTGTCAAGGCAGCTCCTTCATCCATCAGAACGTCAAGACATGTGGGCACGTGTTGTGAAACCTTTTCGGTACGTGTCACCCTCTCGAGTAATATGTCATTTTACGATGCAGTGCGAAAGCATGTGTACATACGCTTGTTTGTTCGTTCCCGACACGCGTAATGTTGTTTCCAACGATGACAACAGTGGTAACAGTGCGTGTGAACGGTTCCTGGTTGATCAGGTTTCACTTTGAATTTTGGACTAATCTTTTCCTCTTCCGCTAGCTGCTGGCAGTCCCTTTTTGCCGACGTCAAAGATGAAGAAGCGGAGCATCTTTGGTGTTTTGTTTGACACAAAATCTAGCTAAGTAGTCATGGACAACTTTCTGCCACGCAAAACACATCAGCATATATTTCTCCGAAAAAAAAAATGTCCTTGCAGCATGGGCTTCTCCTTCTTCCTCTCCTCTTCCTCCTCCTCTTCTTCCTCCTCTTCCTCTTCCTCCTCTTCCTCCTCTTCCTCCTCATTTCAAGGCCGTGCGCGTCATGAAAACTGGGCATCCATCCTTGAGGGCAACTGACGACTTATTCTTGGCCGTCGGTCGTTTGTCGGCGGGATGCTACATCAGAGGCCGAACCCTGGACACTAAAAACCCGCGTGGCGTCTGACTATCGAACGAAATCTGGTTGAGGCTGGATGGACCAGCCCGTTTCACGGGCCCAACCAACGTGCAACAGGAGTGAGATGCCCCAGAACATGGGAGGAAGGACCAAAATCCATGTTGAAGACTCGGCTGCCTCATTATTATCATTATGACTTCCCAAGCCTTTTCTGGTTATTACTCCTACTCGAAACTGGGGCCTGCATATTCGGAGCAGGGCATGGTGGTTCAGCTTGGTGCGGGAGACGGGAGCCACTAAAGCTTCTGGAATTGATTCATATGCGGCTGGTGCATGCAGAATTACGTGCATGCATATAGGAATTGACACTTGTGCATGCCCACTATAACACGAGCAAACTCATATCGCGGCCCGGCTGCGACGTCGAGATTTTTGCGGGGGCTGATGGAGGATATATCAGTGCTTGACTAGGTTGATAAGCCGGTTGCTGAGCGCATACATCTTCAAGAAATCCGGTCGCACGGGTTTTCCGGCTTTCCTACGCTCATACATATGATAGCGCTGCAGCACGCATGCGACAAGAACAGCGCGCATGCCAAGGATCTGAATATAAAGGAGGGGGGGTCACTTTTATGGCCAAGCCATGATACAGCGTGTCCTTCGGCCTGAAAAAGAAAAAAAAAAAGCGGGTTGGGAGTCTTGGGATTGTGTCACCAGATCATGGTTTTACTCAATAGGGCTGCTGCGGGATCCTTGCCCTCAACAGCCATGCGATCCCAGGAGATGCCTTCGGTGCTCCTTTGTTCCATGGTCTACCAAACCTCTCCACGACATGAATCATTGCGCTGGTCAAGTATCCAGTACCCGGACTGATTACAAAACCAGTTTTCTGCATGTTCAACCACACGTCTTACTCTTGGGCAGGCTGTTCTTCCCGGGACGAAAATGGGTCTTTTTTTCCTTTTCACGGCCCGCCGCCACCTTGCTCAAGCACCTGCAACGCCAACAGATCAGGTCTCGTGCTCGGTTGCACATTCCCAAAGGCTGTTGCGGTCATTGGGGGCTTCCCCGGGGCGCCGCGAGGCCACCGCCACCGCCACCGCCACCGCCACCGCCACTGCTGCTTGTATCGCTAAATAAGGATTGGTCACTGGAAGCGCACGCCGTCGCCGATCGTGGAGTTGCCCAGGCTTTTCTTTCGGTGCGACCAGTGAATCCCAGATGTAGCACAATCTGGCCGAGCGCCTCAAACTTGGACGAGGAAACTTGTAAAACGATGGAGACGCCGATGCTTCGTACCTGGCTCTCGGAAATTGATACAGCCTGTAGTCCGTGGGGCATCCGCAGCGGCAAGAAGATTGACGGCGGATTGACGGCGGACAGGTGCCAGCTTGAGACTTGACTTGTGCTGGCCTCGCAACGACTGCCTGCTGCTGCAGGCTGCTGCTGCAGGTTGCTACTGCAGGTTGCTACTGCAGATTGCTACCGCAGGTTGCTACTGCAGGTTGCTACTCCATGCTGCTACTCCATGCTGGGATCTCTACCAGACCTCAGGTAACCAAAGTACTAGACTTGACCTACCTCTAAGGACACCTAGGTACTTAGGAACTTATTCCCGTGTACTTACCTACCCAATTATAAGGTTTGTACTTAAATCAGGCACGTACTCGTGAGCCCATGAGGATATGGCTGCGTCAGCTCGACAGCTGGTCGAATCCACGCCCCTTTTTTTTTCCCCGGCATAAGGAGGCCACGCGAGCTCGTCCGGGGTTTTGGACGCACCAAAGCAAAGTCCGCCCCGGTTGATCAAGGACTAGATCCTTGGAGAAGAAAAGTGACGTTGCGGGCGATAGCTGACGACGACGTCGTCGGGCTTGACATGTCCATGCTGGGGCATCCCCCATGTGGCGGCTGAGGCGAGACAAATAGACGTAGAGGAAATTGGAAGGACTGGGGGGAAAGGGGCCTGGCTGCTGCAAACTAGCGTCCATATACCTAGCGCAGTTGGCACATTACTGCATGTAAGATGGAAAAAGTCCCTTCCACGTTGGCTGGCTGGGGGCCAGAGGCCTGGAGCCAGGTTGTGGCCCGCTGTCTATGTACACATGCCCGCCACTGTCCAAGTCGCCACATGCACGACGAGCCCAGCGGCTTCCGAGCGAGGTCGTTGTGCGCTGCCATCCGCCAGTTCAGTTGGTGAGCCGTCAACTGTGACGTGTCTGGTCGGGTTTATTCCATGTGGCCCGAGCCTGTCCTGTGGCGCGACCAAGGGTCGACAAACATGCTGACTAGGTCTGCAGGTGCTGTCGAACCCGCCGCCGCGGTTGATCTTGATTCTAAAATCCGCGGGGGAAAAAAGATGATGATGAAAAGGGAAAGCAAAAAGAAAAAAGAAAAAAAGAAAAAAAAGGTTAAAAAAAGGTTAAAAAACGTCTTCATTGTACATCGGGCATCTGGCCCCTGAGCACAGACCACAGAGGGCGAGGTTAGAGAACCACTGGCTCAACGTGCACTACCAGAACTTAACTGAGTTTTGGGATCAGACACAGGCCAGACACAGGCCAGACCTGTCACAAGGATCAAGGACAATAGTACTGGGAAGCAACTCTCGAGCACCCCGGTTGGGGATCTCTGTTTGATAAAACGTTGCCGCTCCCTATGTACGTTGTATGTATGTACAATGTAAGTATGTACATACAACATACTTTGCTGTCTGGTGGCTTGATCGCTCCTCCAAGGTCCTCCGCGCGCACCCTTTATTCACCCTTTACCCTTCGCCCTTCACCCTTCACCCTCCACCTTCCTGGAGACTCTCCAACCAAAGTAGACGCCGTTGCCCCTCCGCTTTAGACTTCCACCACCGGTTCGTTAGCCATCGTCCGCACACGGCTGCACAGCTCATGCTCACCGGGGTCTCCATTGGGCTCCTGTTTTGTGCAGTGCCTGGGCCCTCTGCCAGATTGGATGGCTGTCGCATGGGGCCAAAGCGCGAGAGACATGGGACATGGGAGGGAGCGAGATGGAGAGACGCGGAAGAGATACATGCGAGATACATCCTTGGCCTGCCTACGACCCTTCCTCCTTGTTGCACAACCCCGGTACTTTTGCCCGTGATACCAGGCCTGGAGGCTTTCCTCCCCCACATCGCCCGCCCACGGCTCCCCGGTACATGTGCAGGCAACAAACTGGATCTCGAGCCGTGCGATTTCGTCTGCACCCCTCCATTAGTTCTCTCCGCCGCTGCCAAGTGGTGTCCTCAACCGTCTTATTGGCGGGCAACCACAACGAGAATTCGACTCCTCGGTGCCCAGCCTGGCCTTTCCTTCCTCACTTGCTCAACTCTGCTTGGACTACCATCCATCCATCGACCAAGACTGTCTACTTGCTCTTTCCAGTCTCCGGGCGCTCCTTCCCACCGACCGGCTAACCAGACTAGACCAGGCCAGACCGGACCAGAACAGAACAGAACAGACCAGACCAGACCAGACCGGACCAGACCGGACCAGACCGGACCAGACAACCGCTGCGCGCTGCCCCAAGCGGCTCGTGACCTACTTCGTCGACTTCATGTTGCTGCATGCTCTCGTCTGCAGATTTTTGGGTCTCTAGAAACTTACTTTGTCGCCGCCGTTGCTACCGTCTCCTCGCCCAGCAGTTTCATGCACTAGACGGCTGAGTGCTACTTCACTGACGTCTGCACTTGCGCTGCGGCTCTTTCGTCATCGCCGCCGCGCGCGACTTCCTGCGAGGCTCGGGAAACGCCGCTCGCAAACTCCCATCGACCCATTCGTCCGCCAACTTGGACCTCAGGATGCGCACAGCGCGCAAATGGCACATATGAATTCATTCCAGTTCGCACCCCATCAGTTTCCCCAGCGGGAAACACAGAAGAGTCAGTACGCCCCTGGCTCGGCAGCACGCCAGAATCTACATCACCGTTCGCCTACGGGCCGGTCCAGCCATGATGCTCTCCGCCTCCCGGTAGCAGGAATTCGGGCTGACGCACTTGCCTACAGACTATGTGTTCGTGGACGAGCACAACCGCCACAAGCGACTAAAAGGTACGCCCTTTGGACCGGACCGAACAATCCCGTACAAAACTTCTTTGCCCCTACCCATACTTATTCTACTTGCCGCAGTAATGAGAGCCTGTGAAGGCTGCCGGAAGCGAAAGATCAAGTGCGATGCCGCGACGACCAACACATGGCCGTGCTCGGCCTGCATAAGACTGAAGCTGCATTGCGTGCGGCCCAACGGTTATGAGGGACCAGAGTCCACGAGCATGTACGATACTCTGTTGGATTCATCCGGTCCATTCCAGCACATGTCCATGTCCGGACCAGCAGCCCAAGATGCGCCCGAGCCTTTGCCAGACCTTTTCGCGGGCCACAGCTCATTTTCCGATGCCGACCAAGCCGTTTTCCAACATCTTTCGCTTGATCCAAACCCGAATCAACATAATCTGCATTACACCACAGTTCCTCCCTCGGGTGTCTTGGGCCAGTCGTTTCATGGCTCCAGCGCGTTTCCCACACCGCCAGCACACCAGCCGCCTAGGCAAGACTCGTCGCCTGAAGCTTATTCCGTCGATTCGTACCAACATGACCTCGCAGACCTGCTCGGTGGGTTGAGAGTCAATGAAATAGGCACCGGTTTGTCGCTCCTCTTTCCGTCATCTTGGGACATCAACCGTTAACCTGGACACGTATAGCTCCTTATCTCCGGAACAAAGCCTCATTTCGACGCGAAGAACAGCCCACCGTGGAAGAGGAGGTTGACTTTGGTTCAATATTGCCTAGCATGGCCACGATTCCGGGTCATAAAATCCGCATTCCACCCGAGCTTATGCCGGACGAGTCGACCGCATTGCAGCACTTTGATCTTTACTTCCGACACGTTCATCCCTTTGTGCCAGTCTTGGATAAAGTCGCCTTTTATCAGCAGTGGAATGCCAATCGAGATGCCATCTCTCCCTTGGTCCTTGAGGCTTTGTTCGCCATAGGCGGTCGACTAGCAGGAGAACCTGCAATGGGTCAGCAGTGGCTCGCGTTGGCATCTAGTATGTATGGCGTTGTGGTATCGAGGGCAAGGAAACGGAGTTATGGGTTTTTTTCTTCTTTTTTTTTGGCCCTTTTCGATCCTGACAAAAATTGGCTGACTTGTCATCCGCAAATAGGGCATGCCGATTCATTCATGGACACCCCGAGGTTGAGTACACTTCAAGCCCTACTGATTATTCTCAAGGCACGCGAGGCCGCCCCAAAACGAGGATACTTTTACCGGTCTTGGATGCTTGTCGTTCAATGCGTTCAGATGGGGAAAGACTTGGGACTTGACGATCATTACGAAGATCACCAAGCTGGCATCCCGTGCGAACTAATCGCATCCGAGTGTCGTCTGCAGACAAGATTATGGCAAACTGTATTTGTCTGCGAGACAATGGTTGGAGGTCCTCAAGGTAAGGCAAAATCGGCGGGACATGGCAGACGGCCAAGGGATATTATCATGTCTCGAGACGGGTTCGGAAACCTCATGAAAACGTCGGGCAATCATTCTAATCCATGTATCAGGCCGGCACGATTTGACTGTGAACCACGAATCGGTTGACTTTGGCGTGCCCCCTCCCATACCCGGCGGTGACGAAAATGAGTATCACGTTTCAAGAAACTTCACCTACTTGGCTCGCATCATACGAAACATAAAAAAAATGAGCCTAGCATATAACAAGCTCAGAAGAAAAAAAGATTGGGCCGTCACTCCGGAATTTCAACAGATTGAGCAGGATATCTCGGTCTACTTTTCGGAGTTGCCAGCAGACATGATCGTCACGTACCCAGCAGATGGTTCACCACCCTACCTGCCATCTTCCTTTGTCGGAAATTTACATTCGTACTACAATCTCTCGCAGATTCTGTATCATCGGCCTGTCCTGTCGTTCCTCGATCCGACCGCCCATGAAGCCCAATGGAAACGTCGTATGCTCGGCTGCTATAATGCAGCCAAGGCTCTTTGCCGTTTACAGGAGGCGCTGTTGAAACAATACGGCTTGGTGGACCTGCAGAGCATGCAGCGAGGGCTCAGCTTCGCCTTGTATGCGGGACTGTCGTGTGTGGTGATTCACCTGGTATGTTCAAAGTACTGCCATCATCCGTCCCTTGCGCACATTTTTTTTTCCAATTGGGGGGTTTTTTTTTTGGATGGCCATTTCTTGGTCGCTTACTCTCATCGTCGCAGGTTGCCATTGTTTCTCCAGATCCAGACCTCAACAGTGATGCTCGCGAGTATTTCCAACGTCACATGAGGCTGATGGAGACGCTCATGGAGGCCTGGCCCATGCCAGAGATGCAACGACAAGTTGACGCGATTCGTGAGGCATTCTCCGCCGACATTCGGCGGCCCTTTGTCCTTCGGCCGTCGTTTCCATACGGGAGTCCCCACTCGTCCAGCTCGAGTCCTCCAAGGGCAACTATCGCATATCAAGGTGGCTCTGTGCATGGTACCAGCTCCATGGATCACCAGCATTTGGATCCATCGAATGATCATGTCAGTTACATAAGCCATCCCATCACACCTCCCATTTCCGTAGGCCCAGTGGACAGCAGAAGTGACTCTCCAGCGGTACAGTCACTCGTAATGATACCTCAAGATGGTCGGGCACCAGACATGCGGCCAGGCGTGGCGCTTGGGAACAATCCACCGGCTTGGAATCCCGCACGGATATTTGCGTACGTCTGATGAATATCGCACAAACATGGCGTTTTACTAACGGTGCCGTGACAGGAATTGGAACACTCCATTCGGTACGCTCTCGCAACCTGGTCCCTTGTCCGACTCGACTTCGCAGGCATCACTGAACATGTCATCTCCCCCAGGTGCCCCGGATCACACGCCGAATACGGATCCCCTTTCGGCCCAGTCTCTGTCGTCCAGCGGCGGACAAATGATGCATGGTCAGTTTTCTTCGACAACCTCGATGCCCGACTTCATCACGCCCGCTATGTGGCAGGAGTCTGTGGCTAGCGTCTATGAAGGGGGGCTGAAACGAGCTTGGGACTACGACGGCAGCATGGCCAACTTGAAGCATCCTTGACAATGACTTGTCCGATCTGCGCCACAACCAGAGATGTTTTCCCAATAAAACAACGTCAAGATGATGAGACGTCGCGTTTGCGCCAGGCTAGCGTGCGCCCTCACTTGGTGCCAGGTCACTTTCGCCACTTGTTCTCATTTGTGAACCAATACATGAGAATGTCGTCGGTGTATAAATACCGATGCAGTAGTCTCATCTGGGTTTGTTTACTGCAACTATCCAACTCCACCCCCCCCTTCTCAAACCCTCTTTATTATTATTTTTTTTGTTGTCTTTTTACACAGTGCTGGGTCATATTTAAACACACTATAGCGGGTCTATATGAAGGCACTGTTGACCGCACCAAAAAAATGGGCGGAGCAGAGAAGAGCAAAAGACGGCAAGGGAATGAATTGAAAGCACATGTTGGTCCGTTGGAGAAATAGTCTTGTTGCACGGCATGGGGATGGTTTCTGGGGCGAATCTGTGACTCATTTCCAAGCACAGGAAGTGGGGTATAGTGCGACGAACGTGATGAGCCACGATGGACACGGGGCGTTACGGGACTTGTTAGGTTGCATATTTGGAGAAAATGGGTCTGACAGACGGGATGGTTCTTTATACCCTCGACAAAATGTACAGTACTGTTTTCCCATGACGAAAAAGACAGAATCGGGGAGCAGGGCCAATGATGAAGATTGGCAGCTCATGACTTAGATTTGGTGGCTTGGACCTCGAATAATACATGAGAAACGGCAGTTGTTTTTGCTCAGGATATCTGTTGTGGTCACAATGCCAGGGCTGTCATTTGTCATTTTTCGCTTGTCTATAGACGACAGCAAGAAACACCCATCGACCAGAGTTTCCAAGGCGGAGCTTTTGGGCGGCAGCGCAGGGACACTGTCGGCGGACGTGGAGCTAGCTGCTACAGGGTAGCCAAGACGTCTGGCGAAAACACGGAAAGACACGACAACTCTCTCGGCTCATCCTTGCCACCGACCTTTGCACGTCCTTGTGCTCGGCAGCAAATCGTCGCCCATCATCCGCCATGCTGCTCATAGGGATCATCGGCCCGAGAAGCGGTCTGACGGGCTTTGCGAGGCCGGTCCAGTCGTCTGGTTGGATGGCGTTCGCGTTGCGTCGGTCGTGGCAGGGAGGTGGCATTTGCAGGGCGCGAAACGTGGTGCCGTGGCGATGTTTTGCGCAGGCGGCTCGTGCTGCGGTGTCGCGGAATGAGCGTCGGAGGAGGGCAAAGGAGGCGGCTTCGGGGGGAGAGAAAAGACTTGGTTTGTTTTTGGGTCCCTTTCGGCCGTTCTTGCTCGTGTTTTTTTTCCCTCTCTTTCTTTCTTTCTTTCTTTCTTTCTTTCTTTTCTTTTTCTTTTTCTTTTTTTTTTCGTGAGCGAGGCTAACTGTGGCATTTCAAACGTAGAAATCCCCGAACGACTCATCATTTACCACGCTGGGATGGGAAGAGTCGCGTTTCTTGCCATGGTGAAGCTCACCAGTCTTCTTCTGGGTGCCTTCTTTGGCTTGTTGGTGGTGCCGAGCTATGTCATGGCCGAGAAACCCGTGGCGCAGACGGCGGCGGGTACGTTTTCACCTTGCCCGCGCTTGGCTCTTCCTCTCTTGTTCCTTTTTTTTTTGTTTAAGGGGTCTGGTAGGACGCGTAGCTGACATAGGGGGGGTTGTGGTGCTGTAAGTGGCCGCGGCGGGTATGGTGCCTATTCTCTTCATCGCGTACACGACGGCGCCGTTTGTGACGCACATTCATGTGCATCTCCCGCCCGGGGCGCGGACGTCGCGGGCTGTCCTGGAACGGTTCGTCGGGGCCATGCCCGCGTCTTCGAGGCTTACGTTTACGACAATGAGTCTGATTGCCAAGCCGAGATATAGCAGCGTCGCGGTGGGCGATCTACGGGTGGTGCGGGGGAGGAGGTTTGGGCTGGTCAACTACGTGCGGGATACCAAGGCGGAGAATGCCACGAGGAAGTGGTACATGTATCGGGCCGTCGGCGGCTTTCATGTCCAGGAGGGACGGGTCGAGGGCAAGCGATATGGGAGGAAGGCCAAGGTGGATGGATGGATTTGGGATGCTGTGAGGGAGAAGGTCGGGGGCGAAGGGCGTTGACGGTGGGTGGGTGGAATTTTCGGGGCGGGTTTCGGGCGACGTGCGTCTTGTTCTTGGCAGGAGTTGGTAGGCTTGTGCTTGACTTGGTCTTGATGGCGCATCCCGGGTACATCTGTTTTGTTTTTAGATGCTTGCGTCTAGATCATGTACAAACGAGCTCGCGTCGTGGTGTAAGGCAGCGAGCGACACCACAGAGACCAGAGACGTCCGCGTCCGCGTCCCCGATGAGAACCGGCCTCGGGGCAGGCAGCTCGACCCATCCGAGCTCACTCCTCCTCCTCCTCCTTCTCCGCTTGTGGGAACTCGCTGTTCCTGTCATCTCGTCAGCCAACGTGCCTAGGGCGCCAGAGGGGGCATGCCATGCGCGAGTGCCAGTGCCAATGCCAGCCGAGCCGACGAGGCGCAGCAAGGGTCCCGGCCGATTTGGCACCGAGTGACGACGTCGGAGCAGGACATGGAACTTTTTTTTTTTCCCATTCCCCCTATTTGCCCCCCCCCCCCACAGGCGGAGACAACAAGGGAGTTGTTGCGGAGCTGCTCATGGAAGTCATGCAAGAGAAGTCGGGCAGCGGATGCGAGCGTTTGATGCAAAAAGGGGTCCTATATATATATTTTTTCCCGTGTATATGCATGGATGTTTTGTCCAAGTTCGCATGGCATGTTGTGCAATTCAAAAGCTGTGCTCGGCCTCCATGGTTGTGAAGCATGAAACACTCGGTTCGTGACGTGCCGCGTGGTGGTTGTCTTGCTCTCCTCGGTGTGTTGTTTCTGTTGTTTTTCCCCACGCCGAGCTTGTTGGCGGGCGAGACTTGTGCGCAAGAGGGAAGACGGACGATGGCGCCAATCCACACTTGACGTACTCGATATGTATGTACATAACATTCTGTACGCAGAAAGAAAATCCACCCGGATAAGATCGGCGGCCCACGCAGGATCGCCAAGGGGACCTGGCAAGCACCGCCGATGATGGTCGGCACCAGACCCGGATAGGGCCAGACGCATCCACCTCGGGTCGGCATGGCATCCGACGGCGGGAACCGAAACAAACTCTTCGCTGGCACTGGTGGACGAGGGAACGTGACGTCGATGCCATGGTCCCGACGGACCGCCCACGAACTAGGGAGTCGTGACTTGTCCTGACTATGTAAGCTGGGCTCCTCTGCCGGAGAGTACGTAAAACCGCAGAGCAGCACCCTCCCCGTTAGGCATTTCCGAACAAGGTCCAAGCATCAGGATTAGCACGCAGATTCGCCCGAGCATGTCGCGGATGACGGCCCTCTCCAACGCGCAATGGCAGCCACCAAGAACCAGAACCAGAACCAGAACCACCACCAGCTCGACTTCGCCATCATCGGCGGGGGCCTGTCGGGCCTCATCCTCGCAGTCGCCCTCTTCCACCGCGGGCTCAAGGTCAACATCTTTGAAAAGGCAGGGCGCTTCGAGGAGATTGGCGCCGGCGTCTCCTTCACGCCCAACGCCCTGCAGGCCATGAAGATCTGCCACCCTGCCATACACGACGCCTTTGAGAAGGTGTGCACGCGCAACCTGTGGCCGTCCAAGCAGAAAACGTGGTTCGACTACTACGACGCCCAGAGCGAGCACGCCGCCGCCGAGCCCGTCTTCACCATCGCCAACGACGTCGGCCAGAACGGCGTCCACCGCGCGAGTTTCCTGGCCGAGCTCACCCATTTGCTTCCCGACCACGTCGCGCACTTCAACAAGAGGCTGGACAGGTACGACCGGGACGAGCATGGGAGGCTGCGCCTCGCCTTCGCCGACGGGTCGGAGCACCGAGCTGACATCCTCCTGGCCTGCGACGGCATCAAGTCCAAAGTCCGCCAGCTGCTCTTTGGCGCCCATCATCCGTGTGCCTATCCGTCATACACCCACAAGTATGCCTACCGGGCCCTGGTTCCCATGGAAGATGCCATCAGGACGCTGGGCGAGGAAAAAGCCCAGAACGCATCCATGCACGTGAGTTCCTTGTCCTGCGTACCTGACTTTCCTTGACAAAAGGGGTCCTGCTTGGGCGGTGCCGTGTCTCCCGTCCCTTTGCTTCTTCCTCTTCTTCTTCTCCATCTGGAAAAGGCAGAAGCATGTCTGTACATAGATGCTGACAGGGTCGTGTAGATGGGCAAAGGAGGCCACGTTTTGAACTTTCCCATCAATCACGGAAAGATTGTCAACGTTGTGGCCTTTCGCACCACGCCCGACGAATGGCCCGATCGCTCCAAGCTGACGGCCTCGTCCACCCGCGAGGCAGCGCTGCGGGACTTTTCTCACTTTAGGCCCGAGATTATCGAGTTGCTGAGGCTGGGTAGCCCGGATCTGGACGTGGTAAGAATTTCCTCGCCAACATGCTATGCAGCAAGGGAGGACAATCCATTCCTCGCAGAAACAAAAACAAAACAAAAAAAAGAAAAGCAGAGAAAAGACGACAGCTAATGGTCAAACCCAGTGGGCAATTTTTGATCTAGGCGACAACCCTCCACCCACCTTCGTCAAGGGCCCCGTCTGTCTCGTTGGCGACGCCGCGCACGCGACATCACCGCACCACGGGGCCGGAGCCGGGTTCTGCATCGAAGACGCCGCCGTGCTGGCCCAACTGCTCGCAAGGGACGACGTCACGGACCGCAGGGCCGTCCTGGTAGCCCTCGAGGTGTACGACGCGACCAGACGAGAACGAGCGTCGTGGCTGGTGCAGAGCAGTCGACACATAGGCAACGCGTACGAATGGATGGCCGACGGCATCGGAGACGACTTCGCCAAGATCCGCGACGAGATCAACCTGAGGAACGGTTTGATCGCCAACGTCGACATTGGGGCCATGTGCGATGGCGCGCAACGCGAGTTTTGCAGGAGATGGGCGGTCGAAGCCATAACTGTCGACGCCTAGCAAGGAGGCGGGAACCGAACTGGGAAATGGCGCGTAAATCGTGTGCGACCGACTTGATTGTTCCTCCATCAAGGGGAGCCACATCGTCCGGGGACGAGCCACATAGCCGGCCGGGATCGGCATCGCGTCCCCTCAGCCGAAATCCCGAGCCGAACCGAGCGACGGGTGGCGCTCGGGTTAGCGCCGGTGTGACGTGGAGATGTGCCACTTTCGCACCGAGTCTCAGGTTTTCTTCTTCTTTTTTGTTCTTTTATTTGCATTGTTAGACCAGCGAGGGAGGTTGCATATTATAATATATAGATGGCTTGGAAACATGATAAAAAAAAAGTCGTACATGGCGCAGCATATGGCTATACTTGGAACGAAGAATGTTTTTTCTTTTCTTTTCTTCTTTTCTTTTTCTCTTTTTTTTTTTCTTTTTTTCTTTTTTCCTTTTTCTTTTTTTCGGTCAATGCTTCGACTTGCTCACGCTTCACACTGAAACATTTCCAGCCAGTTTAAACTAATAAGGTGGGCGCCCGAATCATCCTGCAAGCCGTCATCAAGAGAGTAAAATCCGTCGCCAAAATTGGGACCGTCCGCATGGCTCAGCTGAGAGACGGGAGTGAGGCCCACTCCAACCACTGGTGGGTTGCTCGACCGGAATTGGTCTGTCCCGCTTCTGGTCAGTCCTGGAGGGAAGCTCCCACGATGCGGAAACAGCAACACACCTGGTCCCTTTTGCTTTTGCTTAAACATCCGTTGCTGCGCCGCCTGCAGTGAACGCGTCACGTGGACGGCAGAACAAACATGTTCCTTGTAATAATCTAGAATGGCAAGGCAGCGGGTCCAGTGAAGCTGAAATGACGAATCAGTCGCCTGCATGTTGAGCACGTTGGACTTCAAGGATGCCAGCATGATCATGGCCGACGAAAACGTAACTATGGATGGAGTCAATAATATGTCGTGCAACGTTGTTGACAAACTCACAATAGACCGAGTGCCAGCTTGAACTGGTGTACATGTTTCCCAGGTTGACGTAAACCATGTCGATGAGATTGTACGCTGTGTCGATGCAGAGCTGACAACAGTATCGGATGATGCCGTCGTCCAAGGTGTTGCCTGGAGAAGCGCAATGAGGTGGATCCGCGCCATCGACGGTGAGAACCATAGTCGACAGCAACATAGGGCGCAGGAGAAGAAGCCTTGTCAGGAGGAAGCTAGTGCCAGAATTTAATTTTCGCCCTTTACCCCTTTGAAAGAGAGAGAGAGAGTAAAAAAAAAAAAGGGGGGGGGGGGAGCGAGGAGAGGGGGTTTATAGCATTTAGCCTACCGACAATACATGACGTTCTTCTGTAATCCTTCGTTAGGACATGGGACATTGCCGATCTCGGATTCGCTCATGCGTAGATAGCTCGGCAATGTTTTGGAAAAATGATCCAGTCGCCTATTGAGTTCCAGCACCTGCCCTACCATTCTCGGACTGGGCGCCAAACAGGCTTCTTCGCTCGTCGGTTCTGTTCCCGGCTCACAGGTGGTGACAAAGTGCAGAACATCCTGAAGAATCTCGAGAAGTACGCACGAGTTCACAAACAGACTCAGGTAGGATGGCGCATCCTGTGGCTGAGCACCGACCCCGTCCACTCGAAGGTATTCGTCGTCCATGTTCAAGGGCAGAGGAACGCTGTTCGTTCCGTGAATCATGGTCGGTCGACCAAATGTCATGGACAAGAGCCTGGCGGTCAACGGTCAAGGGGCTGTTGTGCTGGATGAGAAAGGCACGTGACGCGTACTGACCTATCCAAGCTGACGCAGGTATGCCATATTCGCCTTCGCATCTGGCGCTCCAACTGCGACGTGGCAAGTCTTTGGTCCTCGACGTGCAGGCCTAATATTTGCGAGGCCCGTATCGCAAGCCCGACAGAGTTCCAGCAGCGATTCGCGTGTCGTGTCGACTGTAGATAGACGCCGTTCAGGAGCAGCAGCTGGACTACGGACAGATCGGCAGTATCGAGCCAGTCGTTCTGGAAGGACTGTTTAGAGAGATTGTAGAAGTCATAGGCTATAGAAGTCCTCTGCGCGTCCCGGACGAGGCTGCTGAACTGGCAGCCCAGTGCACACACGATGTTGAGAATGGACAGGAAGACGGCCTGCTCTCGGCCACTCTTGAAGCACGAATGATGCTGGTTTCCAGTTTCCGTCTCTGCAGCGTAATTGTATCGATCGTAAAAGGTCGGCTTGTGGAGGATGGGGAATACTGGGTGCACGAAGCTCCAGTAGCACGAGACAAAATCATCCACGTCGCGACGCCTCGGCAGCGCGGCGACGGCACTGGCACCGGCACCTTGCTCGGCCGGCGTTCTCTGGCGAGCCTGACCATCCTCGGCCCTCTCCAAGCGTGCAGCCGACCTGATGACGTCGTCGGTGGACAGTATTCGACGGAAAAATGCAACAGTCGAGGAGGAGCCGTAGGTAGAGTTGTCGTCATAGCTGGTTAGCGTTGCCAGGCCGTCGCTCTCCTTTGCCGAGGACTCCCACGTTGACGTCGTGGGTGGGGTGCGTTGTAGAGTTTTCGCGGAGGTTGAGACGGTCTGGCTTCGATGGACATGGGCGGATTCTCGGCGGGAATGGGCGGACGCTGCAGAAAGGTCGCTGCTCTTTGCTCTTCTCGTGTAGCGGCAGTACTGAGCACAGTTGCGGGTTTCACAGGCGAGACAAACCGGATGGCGTCCATCGCATCGCGTTTTCCGGTCCCTGCACGTGTCGCACGCGTTGTTGACCTTGAGTCGTTTGCGCTTCTGCCCCTCGAGTCTCGTGGGCGGCGGGTCGAGCATGGCGACGTGCTCACGCCCAGACGCGGCGCGATATACTCGATGTGATGCTCGACATGTCGCCCGATGTGTGGCTGCACTGGGCAGAGTGATGATGCGGTCGACGGCATTGGCGGGGAGCGGATAAGGAGGAGCGGAGTGGGGACTGGCTGTTCCTTCTCGGTCTGTCGTTGAATGCCGTCCTTTTGTCGAGAACCGAACGAAAGCACTTCGCTTGCCACTGTGGTGTACTTGCTTGACGACTCGGCTTCAAGGCGGCGACGGCGACGACGGCGACGACTACGGCGGATAGCGCAAGACTTTGTTTTGTTTTTGAGACGAGGCGAGACAGGTTCGTGCACGCACAAAGAGATGCAGAGCGGCCCTGTCCCCAATCAAGTGGCACGGGAGGTGAGTGGCCAGTCCACGGGGCACACAGAAAGTACCGATTTGTAGGTACCTAGGTCAAGTACCTAGGTTCCTCCCCCTCCACAAGTAAATACGTAGATACGTACTTCTTAGTAGGTCGGTACCTACAGGTAGGTACCGGGCGGGGAAGCGTATCCGTGTCAGCGTCACGTGCATCGCTACGCCGCCTCACGTGCATCGACACGCTGCGCCACGTAGCAACCTGCACAGTCAACCCTTTGCACAACCGGACTTTACACAGGACTTTTGCTGTGGATTCACCGCCACACAGGGGTGGCGCCGCGAGGCGGACCGTGTCTTGCAGGCAAGCGCGCGGCACATGGCTCCGCACGGCCGGCGCTCAGTCAACACACTCGGCCGCAAAACCAACATCCAAGCAAGACTCCTTCCTTGTGGACTTGACGCGGCGGAAATAACGCACGGACAGCTTTTCCGATCCCCCCGTAAGCTTCTGTCTTCTCAGCCGTCGCTCTCGGAGATAGCAGCCGTATTCAGCGAACCTTGCTGCGCGATTTCATCGTTTCGGATTCTTACTATCTGGGCGGCCGATTCCTCCCTATGCCCAGAAACAGCTTAGCGCTGATACTAGACCCACTTTGCCCATATGGATTTACATTGTACATACCCAACTGTAGTTCATTGCCAATATCATCACTGTTTTATCCCTTTGATGCGCATAAGGCTACACCGAAGTACCCCCCGCTTTTCTTCAGCCCCTTATTGGGCCAAAAATTAGTGACTCTTTAGTACTTTTTAAAACATAATACACTAGATAGGTTATAAGATATATAATGTAGCGCTTTATAACTTAAAGAATTGCTAAGACTTTAATTATAGTATAAATTAGTGTATACACAAGGTACCTTTTATATAGACGTTTTTATTGGATAATGATGTGGGCCGGTACCCGAAATGTAGCCTTATGCGCATCAAAGGGATAAGGTGTGGGCGCAAGAGTAGAGGGGTACATGTATAAGGATAAGCGAGCTGCTGCCCGATTAGGAAGAAAGTGCTGCCCGGATAGCAACACTTTTGTTCCGTGAGACAGTCTACTCATTGGGCCTTTGCGGACCGGGTAAGCCGACGGCACGGCATTTACGAGAAAAGGCCGACCGGCCCCTCGTCATCCACGTCCAGGTTTTAACGGAGGCCTACCCCCCCTTTCCCCCGTCATGGAGTTAAGTACGATGTTAGTTGTAGTCTTGGCTCGGCCTCAAAGCTCAGCAGTATATTCCCGTCCCCCAAATCCCTTTGTTTTGCCCATAGTATTGACTCTCGCACGAGTCATCGCCCGGCGACTTTCTGTCCCCTAGCCTCTCTGGCATCACAGCGTGTGCAAGTTACCTTGAATTTTCTGTTCCAGCATCCCCCTTCCGTCGAGAGTGGCAAGAGCGCCGTGGCAACTACCACACGACGATGAAGTCGTCAAGCCTTGGCCATCTCGATGGGCCTGCCGAGCCAGTCTTGATCCAGGGCATACCGTACTGGAGACTTGTGATCGATCAAGCAGGAGTCACTCAAGATGTCCTCAACTACCGCTACCAGGGCTCCGGGACAGATTCCGACCCATACATGATTCACTGGATACCCAACGATCCTCGCAATCCCATGGGCTTTAGCAACTTCAGGAAATGGTTCATCATCTTCACGTCCGCCGTGGCCACGCTGGCCGTGACCCTCGTGTCCTCTGCATATACCGGAGGTATTAAACAGATCATGGCCGAGTTTGACGCCAGCCAGGAAGTGGCAACGCTGGGCGTGTCTCTTTTCGTCTGTGGCTTTGCCGTCGGCCCCCTGATTTGGGGCCCCCTGAGCGAGCTGTTCGGCCGCCAGGTGCTGTTTACCACGACGTACGCTTGCCTGACCATCTTCAGTGCGGCTTGTGCCGGTGCCAACAACATATCGACTCTCATCATTTTACGATTTCTCGCCGGTGCGTTTGGCTCGTCCTCGCTCACCAATGCTGGTGGCACCATTGCCGACACGTTTGATGCGGATCAGCGAGGGCTCGCCACGGCCCTCTTTGCCCTAGCTCCCTTCCTCGGGCCCGTCCTCGGCCCCATCTCAGGCGGCTTCTTGGGCATGGCAGCCGGCTGGCGCTGGGTCATGGGGTTTCTCGCCATTTTCTCCGGCGCCTTGTGGATTCTTGGCAGCTTGATTGTCCCTGAAACATACTCTCCAGTACTTCTCCGACGGCGAGCCCTAAAACTGTCGGAAATCACCGGCAAACGCTATGTGAGCAAGCTTGACCACGACCGTGGCCGAGTGACTCTGGCCGAGTCTTTCAAAACGGCCTTGTCACGCCCTTGGGTCTTGCTCTTCCGCGAACCCATTGTTCTACTCCTCTCCATCTACATGGCCATTGTTTACGGAACCCTGTACATGCTGTTTGGCGCATTTCCAATCGTCTATCAGCAGCACCGAGGGTGGACTCAAGGCGCTGGAGGCCTAGCCTTCCTGGGCATCATGGTAGGCATGCTTGTTGCCATTGCCTACACAATTCCCTCCAACAACAGATTTATCGCGACACAGAAGAAGCATGGAGGAGTGGCGGCGCCTGAGGCTCGCCTGCCTCCAGGAATCCTTGGCTCCATTGCCTTGACTGTCGGGCTCTTCTGGTTTGCCTGGACAAATTCGCCGTCGATTCATTGGATTGTGAGCATCCTGGCCGGCGTTCCATTCGGTTTCGGCATGGTCTTGGTTTTCCTCAGCATCCTCAACTACTTGATCGACTCGTATACCATCTTTGCAGCGTCCGTCTTGGCGGCCAATTCTGTCCTACGATCTCTGTTCGGCGCCGCCTTCCCCTTGTTCACGGGGTACATGTATCAGAATCTCGGCATTCACTGGGCCTCAAGCATCCCGGCCTTTCTGGCTCTGGCTTGTGTACCCTTTCCCTTTCTGTTTTATAAATATGGAGCCGCCATTCGTGTCAAGTGCAAGTACGCAGCCGAGTCCGCTGCCTTCATGGACAAGTTGCGTCAGCCAGACATTGCTCATGAGTCTGATGACGGTCAGCGGGATGAGGATGCAGAGACGGCAACAAGAAGTCGCAGCTCTTCATCTGAGGGCGAGAGAAAATCGAAAGATGAAGGTGTCATCATCGAAAATGCCATCAGGAGAGCACATTCGCGCGCAGAGAGCCACGCCAGTTCGGTCAGACGTGATGATGGTAACCCGTAAAACATTGACCGAGTCAATACGCGCAATTCGTTTATAGAAAATGAGCAGGACAAGCGCAGTCCTGCGTCAAAGTATAATGATGATGAGAAGGATAGAAAAGGCTAGACTCCCGTGGATTCGTCGCTTCATTCGAGGGAACAGTTGCCACATAAGGTTATTGCCGTCTCCCATTTTCCAAGTTCGGCTCGAGCTACAACCCCCAACCACAGTAAGCCACAAATTCAAGCCATTCTCGGGCAAAATAAGGATGGAGACAGACGGATGGCAGTCGCGCACGAACGATGAGCCGACAGTTCTCGTTGTATCATGCGCGGGCAGCGGCTGGCGTACTGCCACGGCGGCGCGAGGCGAGAGGCGAGAGGAGGACGACACTTACTGTAACGTCTCTCCAGTGGCAGCATGGTCACGCGCGCCCCGGTTCTGCACCAAGGTCCTTTGACACTAAGGGACCATGAAATGGGATTTTAGACAGCTCCCCTTCTGCTATTTGATTAAGACGAATGGTTCCGTGGGAGAATTCTGGTCCGGGACCTGCATTCTTTCCGGGTTTAATTACTCATGGCGCAACGGGGGGACAAATAAGACGTCGCTCGCTCATGTTTCTCGTCGGATGCCCCTGACCGCGGCGAGACAGTCATGCCACCATGGCGGTGGGAAGAGGGACAATGTCTCAAACCTTGTATCAAGTAGGAATGCGGTGAAATGGGCCAACGGCCGGACAATGGGACTAGCCGCTGTTCCGGAGGAACGCTCCAAGGAGAAAAGGAAGGAGAAGAGACAATTGTCGTTTGGCGATGCAGGACAAACTCTTCTGGAGGGTCGGCAGGGCGTGGTGCGGTTGGAACGCAGACGAGAGTAGCAATTTTTCGACATGTGCTTTCATGTACACAAGCAGGCTGCGTGGATTCTTCACTTGGATCAGCCGGCCATTTTTTTAATCTTATGTTTTGTGTGTTTGTTGTTGTTGTTGTTTGTTGTTGTTTGTTGTTTGTTTTGTTTGTTTGTTTGTTTTTGCCATGGCTTTTTTCCCTCGGGGTTTCTCCCCTTCCTCCGCATGCGGATCCATATCCTTCGCAGCGCGGCTTGGTCCTTTTCCTTGGTAGCTGATTCATGTCGTCAAGACCAGTTCCGTCTCGGCTGAGTCGGTCGGTGCAGACTAGACTGATCATCACAATTCATGGACGGGAGTGCATGCATGGCCGCGTGGAAAATTCACGGGCCATCTTGCCACTGCCCGACCATGGAATAGCCCTTGTTGTTCGGCTCGACGGCGGTTTGACCCCCCTTCTCCAAGTTTTTGCCCTGCCACCTTGCCCCTGCCGGCAGATCTACTAGAGGAGGGTAGCGTGCCCCTTGGGACTGCTGGGGCCTTTGTTGTACGTACATGGAAATTCGCGCAAGACGGACAATCTTTTGTCATGAAGGATACTTTTCCGGTCCACAGACTAGCCGGCACGAGAAAAACCTGTAAGCACAGAAGGTCATACGGGTCTAAGGGCAAGGCCGTGCTGGGTTGTTGGCTTGCCCAGGTGTGCATGTTTTTCTTTTTCCGGGCCTGGCATTTTCTTTGGATACGAGACAGCAGGTCCAGCGCTAGGCGGCGACGGCCCATCCAACACCGAGACACCAGACGGCCGGGCGAGGCGCATTGATACTAGTGCCTAGGGCTTCATGCCAGCATCCGGGAGCTCGATGCGGAGGGGGAGTCCAGCCGCGAAGAATAGAGCGCGTGATGATGGAGCGCACAGCGATGAGTGGGCATCCTGGACGTGGGGGAAGAGGAAGGAAATTAGGCGGAAAAGCCGCCCTCATGTCGTTGCAAACCGACGACAGTCAGGGCCGGCGGCCAGGCTGTGTCCATGCAAGCAGCGCCGTCGATACGAGAGCGTCGCCCGTCGTGATGATGGTCTGCTGAGCCAAGGATCCGCAGAACCGGTGGGGCACACAGCTGATCTCAGGTCCAGCAAAGTTCATGAGGTGTCCAGGGTGGAGCACGGCCTACCTAATTAGGTAGGTGGTGTGGGGAAGTACAGTGTAGAAAATTTACTAGCCTTAGGGGGCCTTAGGGGGCTTTAAGGGGCAAAAGCCAAGGACATACTTAGCATATACTTAGCATTTACCTACTAAATTCACTACCTTTAGGTAGCTTTAGGGGGCTATAGAGGGGCTTAGGGACTAGAACAGTGTGCAATATTTGTCGCACACTGTGCGATTTTCAATTCTGCCGCCTTGTTGCTCCACCCTGGACACCTCATGAACTTTGCTGGACCTGAGATCAGCTGGAACCCCGAACCGGTGTTGGCCAGGGTGTATGTACAGTGAGTCCAGGTAATCCCGAACATTTTCCCATACAACTGTGGTGCAAAATGTTCGGAATTACTTACGACCCACTATAAGTCCGGCGCCGAATCTTGTGCTACATGCGGCGCTTGCTGACGTCATTTAACGTTTGCTTAAGCATGGGCCCTGGAGGAATTCTTCACATTCTTCCAGGCCGCCGACGTGCCGATGCGGGTGCTCGCTGCGCTGCGCTGCGCCGAAAGCATTCTGTTGCATTTTGCAGCATCAAATGCATTGGATCCATGTCGATTCTGGTCTGTTCTGTTCTGGTCTGTTCTGTTCGGGTCTGTTCTGTTCTGGTCTGTTCTGTTCTGGTCTGTTCTGTTCTGGTCTGTTCTGGTCTGGTCTGCTCTGGTCTGGTCTGTTCTGGTCTGGTCTGGTCTGGTCTGTTCTGGTCTGGTCTGTTCTGGTCTGGTCTGTTCTGGTCTGGTCTGTTCTGGTCTGGTCTGTTCTGGTCTGGTCTGTTCTGGTCTGGTCTGTTCTGGTCTGTTCTGGTCTGGTCTGTTCTGGTCTGGTCTGGCGGTTCCGGCGAACCGCGGTGCTTGCCACCTGTTAGTCAGTCCCCCTGGATTGGGTGGTCAACGCTTTATGCCTTTGGGGATGCGGAGACGCCAACGAAGCGGCGGGACCCACATTCTCCACGGTACCTAGAGAGTACCTCGTCTGCACAATGATGACCCGATAAACAATGTACTCTCTTGTATGGGGGGAAGTCGCCGAGACGTCAACTGGTAAACGATACTTTGGCTTAGCGCCTGTGTAAAACGAACCAGACGTACATTGTACATATGCACGTATCTCCCTAATTGAGGCTTGGTGTTACCCACTAGGGAAAGTAGGCAGCCTTTCGTGACCTCGTCGGTGCCTTCGCACTCGCACTCCCAAAGGATTCCGACGAGAGGGCGTCGTCCAAGTGAGAGACGTCGGGCTGGCAGCTCGGACAATGGCAGCCGCCCAACCTTGCGCGCTGAGGTCTGGGCAAGGAAGCCGGGGGAAACGATACGCGCTCGGGCCGCGGCAATCTCCAGATACGAGGGCCGGGGTTGGCGACGGACGCCGCTCAGAGGTGCTTGAGTCGACTGGGCGCCAGCCCGGATGCAGCACCGCCGATCTCAAGCGCCGTCAAGGGATTAGTCAGGCCCGCCAGGCACCCCTGGCTTGTCCGGCTGGGTCCCGGGCGGATCAGTGACGTGGCCAGACGCGCCGGGCGAGGACTCAGGACGGGGAGCACCGATGGCCACGGCCCAGCGTCGCGCTAACTTTTGCCTGCCCCTGGCATTGTCCAGACCGGAAGCAGGCCAGACCGGAAGCAGGCCAGACCAGACTCCCCATGCAGACAGACAGACTCCAGGTGCCTGCTTCGGGCCCGATTGGTAGGCACGGGACCGCGCTTTAGAACGGCGGCCCAAACGGCGCGAGGCCCATTGCTGACGACCCGGAGCCCATGTACCACTAGTCGGTCGTAGGTCATTCCGACACTTCTTCGATAGAATTGAATCTGTGTGGCAAAACTGCTCGGAGTCACCCGAACTCAGTGTGCCGTCTGGTGTGTACGCACAGAGCGGCATCGGGAGAGGCGGCCTCGCTGGCCCATTGTCATGGGGAGGGTTGGGTTGGTATGTCGCGAGGGCGCCACATGGAATGTGCTGTGGGTGTGTCCTCTCCTGGGCCTATGTACCAGTGTTTTTCTGTCTTCTCCCTGCCCCTTGCCTGAAGAAGTCTGGTGAGGATGGGGTACGAGCTCTCTCTCGTGTGGTATAAAGAAGGTTGGCCTCGCCGCTCATATCCCCGGGAGTTGGTAGTCAGCCACGCTCAGGTCACCTATCCCGACAAGCCGACAAAGAACAAGCCAGTCTCCTCGACTGTGTGTGCCTCGGACCGTCCTCTCGTTTCTCGTCTTCACTTTCAAGTCCAAGACCCCCCTCCCCAGTCGTATCACAGCCTCCGTGCCAAGGTGTGATCCAGCCAATATGTACTCCAAAAAAGACTCCTTGAAAGCCCTCGTGCTGGGCGCCGTCGTCGCCAGAGCCGAGCTTCCACAGCGCTTCTACAACGGGTCGGGCGTCGTCTACACCACCGAGGTGGTCACCGCCATCACCACGTACTGCCCCGGCCCCACGGTCCTCCCGATCGGCAACAAGACCTACACCATCACGGCGGCCACCACGCTGACCATCACGGACTGCCCCTGCACCATCCATAAGCCGCAACCGACCGGCCCGGTGGGTGGCGGGGACGAGTGCGCCAAGAAATGCAACGACGAGTTCGACAAGTGCTCCAACGCCCCGGACGCTAACCACTCCTTCTGCGCCTCCAAGCTGGCCGATTGCGTCGGCTATAACCCCTTCGGAGGGAGCGGCTATGTTAAGCCCACGGCGTGCTCCGCCGCCCCCGCTCCGACCCAGCCGGCCGGCGGCAAGGACTGCGCCGCCAAGTGCGTCGACAGCTACCGCCAGTGCCAGGTGGCCCCGAATACTAACCGCGCTGTATGCGCTTCCGATCTGGCCACCTGCGTTGGTTACAACCCCTTCGGGGCCAGCGGTTTTGTGGTCCCTACCGCCTGCTCCGCCGGCCCCGCCGGCCCCGTCGTTACTCCCCCGGCCGGCGGATCCGCCGGCGGCAAGGACTGTGCCGCCAAGTGTGTTGCCGCCTTCAACCAGTGCCAGACGGCCCCGGATGCCAACCACTCTTTCTGCGCCTCCCAGCTTGCCAGCTGCGTTGGCTACAATCCCTTCACCGAGGGCAGCACCTTCACGACCCCCACTGCCTGCTCCGCCGGTATGCAGCCTACCGGCACCGCACCTGGGGCTGCCATGGTACCTAGCGGCACTCCTCCTCCAGGTGTCACTGCTGGTGCCGGCCACATGACCCCCGCCATGGCTCTCCTGGCTCTGGGTGCCGTCGTTCTGTTGTAAAACTTATGCATGCGCCGGTCCATGACAGTGGCCCCCATGCTTGGTTCTTTTTTTTTGCCTTTTTTTGTATCATCTAGCGTCCCTTGTCGCGCCCTGAGTGTGCGTTTGGAGCAGTGTACTTGTATTAGTCGAGACATGTTTAAATTATTCAATGATGTTTTCAATCGATATTGCCTTGTCGACTTGTTCTGACTCTCAGTCGTGATTTGTGGGGCCCCACCCTGTATCTTCCATCCCGTCATATGCCGGGTGGCCTGAATCAATCAGTATTAGCGCGTGCCGCGTTTCCCTATCTGTGTCGCTTTGCCAGCTGCCATGTCCGGGAAAGCAGTAAATCTCCCCAAAAGGGGCCACTCATTCGGTCGAAGCATTTCCGGATTCGAAGACACTCCTCTAGTCGCTGGTCGTCTCTTCTCTTCCACTTTTCCATGAGCTCTCCATATTGTGTCTGGTTTCCTTCAAACTTTCCCACCCCGGAGGCACCATTTTGTGCTGGAAGTCGTGCGCGTTGCTGGCCTCCCGCCCTGAGCACCTTGATCATGACCTTGTGCAAGCAGGTTCACGCCCTCGCGGGTTTCGCTCCTGCCAACTTGTGTACTCGTCCTTTGTTAGCGTGGAAACAATGTATTGGCGAACAGTGGGATTTTCTGATTCTTCTGGATGTCGACCCATCGCCACTATCCCTACCACATTGCGATTTGTCCCTCCCTCCATGTCCTTGGCAGACGGGTACGTATATCTCCGAAACGGTGCTGGTGAGATCCTTGGAAATATCAAAACATCTGTCGATCCATGTTCCTGCCTCTTTCTTCCAATCGCGAATAGCTCGAAATATTTTCCGATACAGGGCACGGATCGATTCGATAAGGGGGCGGATTACTTCTTATCGGCAACGAGCAATGCTGCAAATAACTTCATGACACGGAAATTGCTGCTTCAGGATTGTTATCTTGGACTGCAAGTGTTAGGATACGATACCTGTCCTGCGCGGCATGGTTGTTTACCACCGCGTCAGAACACCAGACATACTAGAGTGGAAGCCAAACGCAATAGCTCCGCGCGAGCTTGCGAGATGGGAAGGTGCATGTGAGTTGTCGCGGCTGTCTCACGCGGCCGGAAAGGGACGATGGTGGGTGGGCACAGCCAATGGGAGAACCGGAGGCTGGCACTACCCATTGGGGTGGTTTTTTTTTCTCCCCCAACATGAATGTGCACATTTTACATGGGTCTGGCGATCCCGCGAAAACTAACAAACCTCGTCGGCGACGAAGCCAGGTCCATTGATACGCCTTGTGCCTAGCTGATTCACCACGGGACGCCGCCCATCGCCGCCCATCGCCGCCCATCGCCGCCGGTACTTGCCCGCCCATCGCCCTCCCACTCCCAATGCGTTTGCTCCACCGTCCTCGCTCCGCGTGGCCTCCGCGAGGCTTCTCTTCTTCTGCTGGTTGCGAGGCAGGTCCATTGGTGCGATCGACACTTGGCGCCGGAAAAGTGGGGTGCGGCTGGGTTGCTCGAGGAGTAGGTTTCCTCGCGAGATGCAAACAGAACGTCTCCCAAAGGCATTAACCAGGAGCAGACCGGCCATGACTGGACATCAATCTCGAATGCTCCGACCAGACGATACTCTGTGCGGCCCCTTCGTCGCATGCTCAGGCCCGGTTGGCCGCGCCGTCGAGATGAGACGAAAAGACGCCATTCGCTGCGCCCTTGCCCATCTTCTGGCCAACACGCCGCTGTGCGGAGCGGTGTCAGTGTTGGCTGGATGTGATTGACAAATTGGATGTGATGCTTTTTATTCATAGACACACGGAACAAGAAGCTGCCACTAGCGCGACAAGACGAGGTTGGGCCTGGCCTGCTTTCTTTTTTCTCGCTCCCTTGATATATCCCTAGGGGTCAGATGCTGCCATGAGAAATTGAAAGGCCTCGCTCAAGGACTTGCTCCATTTCTCTGGCCGGCTGTTTCCTTTCCCGCAAAAGTTGTTGCCTCTCGGCTTCCCAACACCGGCATTCTGATTACGTGGTTTGGACTCACGCGACAACAAGCTGTGCCTGGAATCCGCTATGCTGACGTTCTCATCTCAATTCCATCGACTGAAAGGCGTGTCCATACGCCAGGGCTGCCAAGGATAGTGCCGTCGCAAGGTATAGCTTACATCCGCAAGTCGACAAGAAAACATTCGTCTTATAGTCGTGCCTACGCTGCGTTCCTACCTCACTTGGCTACTGTCAAATCGCAATTCTTCTTGCTTTGTCGGAGAACGGAGTATCCTTGTCCTGAGTGGCGGTCGTGCTACGCCCCCGTCCGACGAGAATGGTTGCTTTCGCAGCCTTTGCTGGCCTCATGGCCGCCTCAACAGTTGCGATGGCCGAAATGAAATACTTGGTGGGTACTCTATCAAGAGTTCAAAGGCTCTAGTGTAGCGAGCTAAGTCGGTCGAACAGGGAGTTGCTATAGCAGGAATCGACTTTGGTTGTGATATCACGGTGAGTCGATACTTTTGCTTCATCTTAGAGCTCGAAGCTGACTTGGGGGGGCTATCGGTTGCAGGGCGATTGTCCGACGGAAAACGTTCAAGTACCGCTCGCCAAACTCGGGGGCGCTAACTCCGCTGATCTGATGAAACATTTTGTGGAAGATGATGGAATGAACACGTTCCGACTAGGTAGGTTGGTTGTGCCCGGGACTTCGACCAAGCATCCAAGAGTCGTTGTCCTCGCCCATTCACAAAGACCAGTTGGGCAGTCTCGCTGATCAAAGCCCGTAATTAGCAATGACATGGCAATACATCACAGCCGGCCAGCCATCCTCAAAATTAGACAAGGTGAACTGGGGAAACTTTGACAAGTTGGTCCAAGCATGTCTAGTCACCGGCGCCCACTGCATGCTTGATCTGCACAACTTTGCTCGGTACAATGGCATCATAGGTCAGGGAGGTCCAAGTAACGAAGTTTTTGCGGCTCTTTGGACCAACATCGCAACCCACTATGCCAAGGAGGAGAGGATCATCTTCGGCATCATGAATGAGCCTCATGACCTGGACGTGCAATTATGGGCCAAGAGTTGTCAGGCTGCCGTCACGGCCATTCGTAATGCTGGCGCCACGTCGCAGATCATCCTCCTTCCCGGCAACAACTTTACAAGCGCCGGGGAGTTTGTATCGGGCGGCAGTGCTGAAGCGCTTGCCGCCATCACGAACCCTGACGGCTCAACAGACAACTTGGTGATGGATTTGCACAAGTACCTTGACACGGACAACTCTGGCTCTCACGCCGAATGCGTCACCAACAACACGGCGGCCTTCCAGACGATATCGGACTGGCTCAGGACGAACAAACGCGTAGGCATCATTTCCGAGACTGGAGCCTCCATGGCACCCTCGGTAGGTGCTTGTGCTCGCCCCCTTCTGTCTTGATTGCGTCTTTTATTCGTTCTCGCAGTCGGGTCTCAACGTCTTTAGCTAACATGAAAGCGCAGTGCATGACCAAATTCTGCGAGCAAAATGAATTCATCGCCAAAAACGACGATGTCCTCATCGGTTTTGTCGCCTGGGGTGCAGGAGGCTTCGACGAAACATACATCCTAACCATTATGCCGTCGAAGTTGGAGGATACCTGGACCGACAACAAGCTGATGCAGCAGTGCATTCTGGCGCCGTTTGGCAAACACAGCGTCAGCAAATCGGCCACCAAAACCAAAAGCGCCTCGCCCACGAAAAATTCACCGTCAATAACTGGGAGCTCGACGGCTGCCACTTCAACTGGCAGCCACTCCGACGACGAGGATGGCGCGCATCAAATCACTATTTCGAAATTTTGCATCCTCTTAGCGTGCATCAGCGCGGCGCATTTACTTTATTAGCATCGGCATCGCTCTCGCATTGCTCTTTTCTTTCCCCAACCTCATCCTATGTACATCTTCTAGGTGGTGAGGGCTTTTGTTCGACGCAGCCTTTTTGTTTCCCCTGGCATTAGAGTTTTTGCATTCCAATTCTTGCTACGGACCAGCCATCATGGTCCTGATGCATTTAGATTCAGCGCGCATTTAGACATTTCATGATAGAGATTGACAATAGAAACGAACATGGGTTATAGAATTATGCATGTTAGCCAAAAAAAAAAGGACCAAGACTGACTTCTGTTGTGTCCCCTGCATTTACCTGGATAAGGCTGCTGTGTAAAAGATCTACTTTGAGAAGCGGCAGCAAAGAAAGGGGGCTATGCCTTCTGTTCTCTATGCCCTTTTCTTCTTGAATACCTCCTTCTAGCATGTCGTGATTACTATTAAAACTATTGTCTGTTCGTGAACTGGCTTAAACGTGTCGGAAGCCGATGAAATCGATTTTGGAAAAACGAAATCGAGCAACGTGCAGCGTGCAGCGTCAACCACGTTGTAAGCTGTTCCCTGTTATTTTGGCTCGATGCGCCGGAATGGTGTATATGAGGGGTAATATCAGGTGCGGTTTACATCAATTCAACATGGCTGGACACGGATAAAACGGGTGGGGGTTATCGTGACGTGCAACGGCAATCTGCCCGTCATTTGGAATATACATTTTTTTTTTCTGTCTGAGAAGCCTCTTCCTTGACATAGCACCCCAGGTCTTGTTCGATTCGCATACTACATACAGCCTTCAGCCTTCTGGCATTCCCGGCCTAAACTATATTCCTGCCGCTAGCACACGTGCAGCACGTTCTGAGGCTATCTTCGACTTCAACACCCTGGCCCGTTTTCCTCTCTCATACTATGTATATAGGTACGTGTTGCGAGACGAAGGAAGCGGGGGAGCAGCCGGAAAGGGACAGGATGGAGGAACGAAGACCACAAAGGCTCTGATCAAGGCAAGCTGTCCGAACTGTATGTATGTGATTGATGTGATTGATGAGCACACGAGCTGAGCCGTGGTGGAGGCGCCATGAGGGGCAAGAATCCACGTGACTCTATATGTGGGCTGTGGGCTTGGTGCATTACAACCAATCCACTTTGCATTCCCTCGCCGCCAGGATGTGCTCATGTTGCCTGTTGATAAGATCCTCCTCTTTCAGGACCCGAAACTGAATGTTGTACTACATACATATCTACGCTGCGTTTGCGCATTGCCCAGCCGGAAGGATTCTTGACGCGCCAGCCTCTTGCCCTCTTGCTACGTTTTTAGAGTGACCTAGGTTATCTCTCGAGCGCAAGACGAATTACAACTTGGCAACGCGCTCTTTGTGCCGACAGAATAAAAGAAATCAAGGCAGGCAAAGGCCAGCATGACGAGCAGAGGAAACGGAGGCTGGGAATGTCGTTCATGTATGCCAGCGGAGATGGGCGAACGTGGTACACGTAGGCTGTCCAAACCTTTTCACACGGGGGGGGGGGGTTGAAGTGAGTTATTTTTACCGCTTTGCCGACGGAATTTCGTAGAAAAGGGCACCGTGTCTCCTTCCGTCGTGTCTCAAATGTAACCCGTCTGGGCCACGCTCCATTACCGTTACCTGCGTCTCAGAAAAAACACTACCCGTCCCACACCCCATCAGGGCGGAGCATGGATTAGACAGCTGAGGCCACCGAGACATGACTCGGGATATATCGAAGCGGCTGGGGAAGTCGCCAACGTCGTCAAGGGGTCTTACGAGCCCTTTTATAGGCCAGGCAACCTTCCACGCAGCTCGGATGCATTTCTGACGGAGGGGCATCCGAGAAACTCCAGTCGCGCTGTTTCTTCCAACAACCTCGCCAACCGCATGGGCAAGTCCACGTGGTCCCGAAAAACACACGGGATCTCCGGACGACCAGACTTCCTGTCAGGTCCGTCTCCACCCAAATGTTGGTCTCTCTGTTCTCTCATCGTAGGGTTCATCGCCTTGCTTCGTCATCATGGCAAGCCAACTTGGTGAGAGGCGAGATTTCGCACATCAACGAAGACGGTTTTCAAGCAGCCTTCGTCGCCATCCGCCCTCAAACTACCCTACCCGCAAAGTCAAGCCGGCCGACCAACGCATAGGGGAACGGGTAGACCATACTCAATATCCATCTATATGTCAGCCGCAGATGGTGCTTATCTGCGTGAATCCCGTGCATTTCGAAAACGCCCATGTACATATGTACATACATATGTAGATGGGCAACTAACCGCTGCACGGTGTTCTGTCAGATCCTGACCGAAACACATCCCAGAAAAAGCCCGCCGAGATCGCCGGACCCTTGGACACCATGTGTCAAGGTGCTTAACCCCAAATATTAGACCCACGTGTATATACTACCCAATTGCCTCTGCGTGCCTGGAATCTCGCCGGAGTACCCAGTTCTATCTAGCATGGCAGCCTGTATCAGGACATACATATTGCGTGCAGTCGCCCACTCGGTCGTTGTTCGCGATTTTGGTGACGTCTAGTGGTCCCGTCACGGCCTCCGTCACGGCCTCCGTCACAGTCGAACATCACGTTCCTGCCGTCTCAGTCGAACATCACGTTCCTGCCGTCTCAGTGACACCCTTTTACGTGCAATCGCGTAAAGGGAGATATCATGTCCGACATTGCGGTAGAATCATGGGCCTGGTATGGCCTGACGTGGCTGGTGGTCACAACGAGAATGTTCGCTATCCATCTTCGTGCATACAACATGATGAAACATATCACTCACACGTTCTCAGGGCATCGCAGATCCTCTTACGAGGGTCCTTGAAGAAGCTCAAACTGGATGATTACCTGATGGCTGTTATAATGGTATAAACCGAGAAATTCACGCATACGAGTTCCCATCGTCCCAAGAGCGGCGCTAACTCAAAACGCATGCTCTCAAGTTCACCGATACCATTCTCGTCGTCGTCATCAACATCATCTCCAACACCAACAGCAACTTGATCGATCCAAGCCAACCAACATCCCTATCGCCAGACGATATCCTAGAAAGAGAGTATGGCTCAAAAATGGTTTTGCTGGGGGAGCAAATGCAGTGCATTACCATATGGCTTACCAAGGCATGCCTCTTGCTGATGTATTACAGACTGACGTGAGCGCCTCATCGCCGTGGACTGTTTGTTTGGTTCTAATGCCTGTTGCCACTAACACATGCCAGTATGACCCTGAAGAGCAACCTCGTCGTGAAGCTTGCAGCAGGTTATGTAGCACTTGGATTTGTGCTGATGGAGATTTTGTACCTGGGCGTTTGGTGCCGGCCCTTCAACCAATACTGGACTGTGCCCCCAATATCGAGTGCGTATTCCCCATCAAATCTTCTCCGGCGATCCGAGGAGTCAGAAATCCATACTTAAACTACAGTGTAGCACAGTGTTCCGCGGCAACCTACCACCTCATTACCAACGCCGTCCTTAACGTGTCTTCCGACATTATGATAATACTCATTCCCTTGCCCGTCTTCCTCCAGTCCCAGCTTGCAATCAAGAAGAAGATCATTCTTATGGGTGTATTTGCACTGGGTGTCTTTACTGTGAGTCTAAGAACTTAATGCTTCATAAAAAAAAAAGACAATTTCGGATTGATAGCCATATTAACTCGGTATCCTTCTCCAAGATTCTGTCTGCCATCCTGAACAAGTACCACAGTTTTAAAGATCCCTTTAGTTCGGAATGGATCTTCTGGTATATACGGGAGTCCTCCACAGCCATCATCGTCGCCAACCTCCCTCTTACCTGGACCGTCTTCCGCCGCCTCTTCAACCTCGGCAGCTTCAACCGCAGCGAGTACTCCTCCAAGGTGCGGTGCGCAAAATCAAGTTATATATCAAGATCTCACGTCACGTGTCCTCGCAACCAGAGTCAAAAGTACATGAATCAAGACGACGTCAACGGCAATAATGCGGGGAGAAGCGAGGAGAACATTGCTCAGAGTTACGGCATATCACTCAAAATCTACCAGCGCCACGACGTGCAGGTCAGCTCTGAGCGGGCGCCGTTTGACACGTTAACAGATGCACTCACCACAACAACTGTCATTCAAGGCGGACAGCCGCGTGAATTTTCTCATGCTGATGATGTTGCTGATGCAGACACGTCATCGGCGGATAGGTCCTACCCAGTGGTAAATGTTACGCAAGGCGTATAGACTCAACCCTGGTCATGTCACGACATCTAATTTATTGTTTTGTTTAAGCGATGCTCTATTATAATGGAATTGGAACTTTTTAGAACTGGATTTCGTCGCTGCTCAGAAACACACTACTGGAGTCTCAACAACCCTCATACAAGTAGGTACCCTTATTACATAGAGGGGAGTTGGCAGCTGGTAACCCTAAGGAGTATACAGTTCAACGTCTGTGCCCAACAGGGTTTATGGACCAAATTATTCACGAAAGGTGAAGAAAGACGTTCTCTCTGGCTGTAGGCCGCCGATTGAAGCCGATTAAAACGGGTGGGGGACGAGGCAGTGGCCGGATGACATGTTGATGCAAGGAACCCATCTCATCGGGTAGTCTTCCGGCGAATCCCAAGTCTTGTAACCGGCGATGCGCCATTTGGGAAACATACCTCACCCATCAACCAAGAACTCTTTACATAACCAGAGGAAATAGGTGAAGCAGACGCCGTATGCTTCCTCGTCGAAGCAGCCTCCACAGTTATTTACAGCTGATGCACTGGTACTCAACAGGTGGATGATAGCTTGCAGTTCTTTTTACGCCTCACACCACTACGTGAGTAGCACTAGCAGACAACTTATTATCCCCACCAATCGACACACTCTCTTTCAGCCAAGAGCTGGCACCAAGGTCGCTGTTGACCTCCGTAGCTTCCGAGCGGCGCAAGTCTGGCACCGTTTTCTAAGACTGCTTGCAGTTGGTGAGAACTAAATCCTGCCAAAAATTTTTTTGCCTTGCTCCTTTGCTTCTTAGGATCGGTGTGGAAGCGAGACATTCACCTTCTGCATATTTACATACGCATTTACATGCATGGTTCACATAAAACCCGCTGTCTCCTGATCCAAACCCCTCTTTGCCGCTCACGTCGTTACGTGGCGTTCGACGATGTCATATGGTGACGCCATTGGTGGAGACGATGGGCTATCCAGGTGCTTGGAGATCCATTCAACTGCATCAAGCTCGTCCATCTCGAGTTCCCAACCATTCATGTATCGCAACCTCAGACCTCGATAAAACTGCGTCAAGAGGAGGTTGGCTCACCCCCCCGAGCGGATGACTTGTGTGGACACAGTGCATATCTGCTAGAAATGGCAGCTTGCTGTTGGCAGGAAACCTTTCGTGCGGAGCGCCACACGCTTGCGCAGATATAAAGACTGGCCCAGCCCTTTGCGTCCAGCGTTCCTTTATTTTTTCTCAAACTCTAACCCCTCATTTTGCCTCCCCCATTCCCCGTTATTAATATTTCTACCTGCTGTGGATAGCCTGAAGGCGTTTGGAATTGTAGACATCCCCTTCGTCCTTCCACAGAAACAATCCAACAATATGCCCGTCTCACCCGCCAAGGCCGACCGTCTCACAGACCTCTTCAGCCTCAAAGGCAAGGTCGTGGTTGTGACCGGTGCCTCCGGCCCGCGCGGTATGGGAATTGAGGCTGCGCGCGGTTGTGCCGAAATGGGCGCGGACGTTGCCATCACCTACTCTTCGCGCAAGGAAGGCGCCGAAAAGAACGTGGAAGAACTCACCAAGGAATACGGTGTCAAGGCCAAGGCTTACAAGCTCAATGTGACCAACTACGACGACGTAGAAAAGTGTATCGGCGAGATCATCAAGGACTTTGGAACCATCAATGGCTTTATCGCCAAGTACGTCCAGTTGCCCCATTTCGTGTCCCTCTTCCTACCTGCGCATGCAGGCCTTGCTTTGAACCCTTTATTGATCCGACAATGCTGATGTCGTGCTTCACAGCGCTGGAGCCACGGCCGATGCTGGTGTTATCGAGGGTTCCGCCGCTTCTTGGGACAAGGTCATCCAGATTGATCTGAACGGCACTGCGTATTGTGCCAAAGCCGTCGGAACACACTTCAAAAAACAGGGCAGTGGCTCCTTCGTTATCACCGCGTCCATGTCGGGCCATGTCGCCAACTTTCCCCAGGAGCAAACATCATACAATGTCGCAAAGGCCGGTTGCATCCACATGGCCCGCTCGTTGGCGAACGAGTGGCGCGACTTTGCTCGTGTCAATTCCATCTCGCCCGGTTACATTGACACAGGCCTTTCTGATTTCATTGATGCTCAGACTCAGGAGCTGTGGCGCTCCATGATTCCTCTCGGCCGCAACGGACTGGCCAAGGAGTTGAAAGGGGCTTACGTGTACTTGGTGTCTGATGCCAGTACCTACACTACCGGAGCCGATATCGTTATTGATGGTGGATATACGTGCCGGTAGAAGGGAGTTGATGACGTGTGCGTTAAGAGGTTTTCCTCCCTGCTAGCAAGGTAAATTGAGGATTTCTTGGATTTAGGTGAAGACGGGGGGTTATGACATTTACTGAGTAGTTTATAGTATATCCACTATTTTAGTTATTCTGTACTTTGTTCTTACTCCTGTTTCTAATGAGGTTGATTGATCAACGTCTTTGAAATTGACTGGTTGCATACTTGCGTCACACCAGCCAGTTCGGTCGTTTTGGTCCGGATAGACGTCAAAGCTCGATACAATTCTCTCGAGTCGCAGTGTGCTACTAAGTAATGTGTACAGAAGAAATAGCAGTGCCCATCAGAAGAGGGTGTGACAAGGGCCAAATTATGAGGGGCTTGGAATGCGAAGATTCAATTCAGACAATAATCGACTTTAGCTCGCTTAGGGGGCTTAGAGGGTTCTAAAGGTTTAGGTTCCTCCTAAGGGTTCTAAAGGCTATAGAAATCTTATATATATAAGCTATAAGTAAAGATACCTAAGGTAAAAGGTACTTATTATATAGTAATACTTAAAGTTAATTAAGCGCTACCTTTATATTGTGTCGGCCTAAAGAAGAGAGAGCAACACACATAAGGAGGCTGTGAGCCCTAACTAATCGAAGGTATCGTGAAAATGCTGCAATTATAACTACGCTGTTAAAATAATTAGGGTAAGTCTTATTAGTAAGTTATTAAATTAATTAAATAGTTTAAAGTTAAAGATATTAAGAAAAATAAAGGTATTATAATAAATTAACCTTAGCGTATATACGCTAAAGAGGGGGGGGGTGCTGTAGCATTAGCTAGGCTTAAATTAATTAATTAATTAAATTAAGTATATATAAAAACTTATAATAGTAGCTATACTTACTTTAAACTATTTAAAAAAAGAGAACCTTTTTATACCTTTTAGTTAATTAATCCCTACTATATTAAAGGCTCTTTTTCTTTTCCTTTCTTTATAGTTATATTAAGTTAATTCCTAACTATATTTTATTATATATTTCTATTAATCCTTTAGCTTAATATAATACCTCCTTAAAATAATAGCTAACTTTATTATAATTATAATTTAATATAATTAAAGGCTAAAGAAAATAAAATATTAAGTAAATCCTAATTTTAATAAATAAATTAATTGTTACTTAATTAAATAATTTATTTCTTTAATTTTAAGCCTTTAATTCTATTAAATAATTTAAATATAGTAGATATTAATAGCTTTTATTAAGCCTTTTTTTTTAAAGAGTTATTTATTAGGTATTAATCTTTTCTTTATAGTATTAAGCTTTTTTTTTATAAAATTTAACCTTTTTTTTATTTTACTTTATTTAATTATAAATATACTTATAAATATTACTTTATACTTTAACTATAGAAAGTTTAATTAAAATAATTAATATATAAATATTAAAAGTAAGTATAAATATAAAAATATTATATTAATAAACTCTTTTTTTTATAAAAAAAGTAAGAGATTAATAGTAATTATATATATTACTATACTTAACTTAATACTTTTAGTAGCTTTAATTAATATATTATATATATTATTTTATATTTTACTTTTTAAGTGTCATGGACTGGCCTAGATGGCTTCTGCGATCTAGCGTTAATGGATTTATTATTAACTATAAAGGAGAGAGAGGAGAGAGAGGAGACTCCTAAAAGGAGCCTCCTCGCTAGCTTATATATCTTATATGCCTCTAGTATACCCTAAGTGTGCCTCTATAGTTGCGCTTTATAGAATACAATAAGATTATAATAAGCCCTTAATAAGGATCTAAGCTACTAGCTTAAATCTATTATATAGGTCTCTTTTACGCGCCCTATTAGCTATCTATTAAGTATAGAAGGGTATCTATTTATAGTAAGGTAGGTATATTATAGCCCTATCTATCCCTAGCCTATGTTTATATAAGTGATTTATATTGTTTATAATATTAGTATATAGTTATTTAGAAGTAAGCTTAATAGTGCTATAATACTGTAAGTTAGTTTTATAATTATAATAATAAGCTAAACTAAATAAATAAAGAGTAAGCTAAATATTAGCCTACTGTAATTATTTAGGTTAGTAAAATAGGTATAAAAGCCCCCTTTATACTATTGTCTATCTACCTTTCTTTCCTCCCCTTTTATACTCTTTAACCCTTTTAAGATTCTTCTTACTACCTACCTGCTATCTTTTTATTATTTATTTTATTTAGTGAATTTTCTACTTTAAGTCTTAAAAGGAGCCTTTTATTTATTATTTTATGTCTTATATATTACCTCTATACTTACATTATTATTTACCTTTACGCCTTAGTTGTGCTATTACGTTAATATAGATGTAGTTGTTGTAAATTCTTAATATTAACTTATTTAATGCTAGTAAAATATCTACTACTGCCGCTTTACCCCCTCCCCCTCTACCTCCTTTATATAGCTTATAGTTAGTTAATTACTATAAAGTAAAGGGTAACTTAAGTAATAAGTCCTTTATATTTAAAGAGTAAAAGATTAAATATTATATATTCTACTATAAATATATAGTAAGAAATAGGCTATTTAACTGTTTATAAAGGTAGGGTAAGGCCTGCCTATTTTATAAAAAATAGCAATATAAGTGCTTTTAAGGGAAGTATTTATTTATAAAGAATGCCGCCCTTTACTACGCTACCTATAATATAGTTATAGAGATCTAAGTTAATTACACTATTTAGACGCTATATATCTTTATAAAGAATATACTAGATAGAAAGGGCGCCTATATTATTTTATACTTTAAGTTTACTAACTTTAGCTAATAATTTCTAAACCTTTTAAAGGCTATTAAGAAGGTAGCTAAGAGAGGCATTAGTGTTACTAAGGTAGTATATAAATACGCTGCTTTAGCTAAGGAGACCCCTAGCTTACGCTTCTATTATAGTTTAAAAACTCCCTTTAATTATTAATTATAATCCCCCCTCTCCCCTTTTTAAGTAGCAGTAAGTGTGCATTAAGCGCACTATATAAACTATAAATTAATACTGCTATATTAAACTATTAATAACTATACTATATAATTATAGGCTTTTACCCCTTAAAAGCCTAATAAAGGCTAATATAAGTATTATAACCTAAAGGATTTTAATAAGTAATAAGTAGTTAAGGAGGGTTTTAAAAAGAGATAAATAGGGGGTTAGATATTATTTTAAAAGAATAAATTAGGGGTTGTAAATAACTCTAAATTAATTTCTATTTTAATAAGATAGGACTATTATTATAATATATATCTCTTTATTACAACTTAAAGTTATATAGTGTAGATATATTATATATACTTTTTAGTGGCTTCTATATAGAATAGGTATATCCTACCTATTTAATAAATATATTACAATTCTTACTATAGCTATATATATTTTAAATATATAGGATCTCCTCTACTTTATACTTAAAATACACCTATTTAAAATTATTGTTAATTAAGCGTAGGTTTAGTTAGGAATCTTTATATACCTAAGAGGGTAATAGATCTATTGCTATATACTTAATAAAGTCTATATAAAAAACTAGGTAAATGTTGCTTAAAACATTTAAGTATATAGTAAATAGTATAGGTATATTTAAAATAGTGTATCTTACTATAACCTAATTTAACTTATAGTATAGGCAGTTAGTTTTAATATAGTAAAGGTTAAGCTAAACTTAGTCCCTAACTATAAAGCACTTAGCTAAATAGCATTTATAATTTACTATATTTTATTATTACTATTATATAAAGTTAATAGTAGCTTATACTAATTAAGTACCTATATAGATTTAATTAAGGAAGTATATTATATACCCCTTAAGCAATACTTAACTCTTAGTAAAAGATAGGTTATATTAAAAGAGCTTAATATTATAGCTATAAAGTGTATAGTAGGCGCTTATTTTAATAACGCTAAATGTCTAATTATTTAATATAAGCTAATAAATAGCTAGATATTTAGGCTAATTGTTCTAGGAGAAGGTAATAATAATATATAGTGCAGCTTATACTTCTTAATTAGTATATTCTATACCGCTGTTTATTTATAGGTAGTATAATATAGATAGTAGCTATTTAGTTCCTACTAGTAAGTAAAGCGCTATTTAAAATCCCCTAACCTAATTAAAGCTGTAATTAAATATAATACTTTATAAAAACCTATAGAACTGCTACTAATATTAAAAAAAGCACTTTATATATACTTTAGTAGCTATATTAGTTATTACCTTAAGCTAAATATATTTAAAGAGATAGTTTATAATAACTATAAGGTATTTAAGAGATTCCTTATTTACTACTAGTAAGTTAATTATAAAGTCTATTAAAACCTATAATTAATAATAATTTAGTATAAAAATAGGCTATAGTAGGCCTTATTAAAGTCATTAACTCTTCCGCCTACTATAACAGTAGTAATTCTATATAAAGCGTGCTATATTTCTTAATATCCCTTTTTAATAATACTTATACACTAGTGCTTAAAATATAGTGTTTTTATTAAAGTAATTTAATATAGGCAAGTTATATATATATTAAATAAACGTAATAGTAAGCAGTTTAAATTAAAGCACTTAAATATAGCTATAGAATAATAATACACTATATATATTAATAGTATAATCTCCTATCTACTATTAAATATTAGCTTTAAATAAAAAATATTATACCCCCTTTTAAACTAACTTCTATTTAATAAAGTATAACTTATTTACTATAATACTTTAGAACTAAAGGTCCTTAAGGTGTAGATTTATAAATAGTATAGGTATATATAGTATAGATATAGATAAGGTAGCTATTAAGCTATATAAATTATAATTACTAGCTACTAAGGGTTTATTTAGTATTCTAAGGTATATAATTAATGCTAAGGGGAATAGTGCCTAGTATTCTATAGCTAAACCTTACTTATTTTATTTATAGCAGGAGAGTATATTAAGTTATACTATAAGGGTGCTTAGTTAGTAATGTAATTAAAAATTAAAGAGAGAGAGTGTCTCCACTTAGTATACCTATCTCTTAAATATCTTATATAGGCTAGTAAAGTATTTAAGATTCTTATAGTTAGTAAAAATTATAAAAAGGTATAAAATACTATAGAGTTCTATAGACTACACTTTAAGGCAGGAGATAATACTAAGAAGCTCTTTATTGTAAATTATATAGTTCCTCTAAGGCATTAATAAGCACGCTAAGTAATATATAATTAAGCGTAGTATATCTAACTTATTATATTAAGAGAGGTAGCTATTAAGCGCCTCTTTAGATAAGTTAGCTTCTACTATAGTCTTATAGTTAGGATTCTATTAGGTAAGAATAGGGTATAAAATAAAGGCGGCCTTTAGCTAATAAAATAATTACTTACACTTACTTAACTAAATAAATAGCACGCCCTTTTATATTAATATAAGAAAAGGGCTAATAAAATCCAAGAAGTTAGGGATAAATTTGCAATAGAAATTTATAAAACCTAGGAAGCTGCAGACGCTGTATACCTTAGTAAGTAGCTATTAATTGCAAATAGCCGCCACCTTCTCTAAATTTAAGCGCACTATATATCCTACTTAAATAATAAACCTTAGGTACTTTACCTTCTTTATACTAAAGGTACACTTATTAATATTTAAATAAAGGCCTACCTATTAAAGGCAGGTAAGAACCTTTTATATACACTTAATATAGTCCTTCTATATACTATTAGAGTAAACTAAAATATTATTAAGGTATACAGTAGTGTAATCTTTAAGGGCATCTTTTAACGCGCTATTAATATAATATTAAAACGTAGCTAGAGCCTTTACTAAACTAAATAGATATACTAGCTATTTAAAGAGACTAAATTATATATAAAAGGCAGTTAAATATTTATTACCTTAAGCCACTTATAGCTAGTAGAAGGCAGTGTATATATTTAACTTAGTAAACCACTAGGCTTTTATAAAAGAATATAAAGTCTCCTTTACTAATAGAAGTAGGTAATAGTTTTAATCTATAACCTTATTAAAGGCGTAATAGTTAATATAGAAGCGCTAGCCACTACCTGCCTTTTACATTAAAAGCATTAGCGCTATAGTTAATAAAGAGAATATATAAATCTAGCCTTTATTTATTAAGTCTATAATTTATTTCTAAATCTCTAGTAGCTAGTCCTTTAGTATATTATATAGAGGCGCCTATAAGATCTTTAGAAGGGAGCTATTTAGGTTCCTTTAAAGATATATATAGTAGTCTGTAACGCCTTAATAAAGGGGTAAGGAGAACGCCTATTCTTTATTAAAGAGGTCTTAGAAATTATATAAATTAAGTAGTAAGTGCTATAGTATTTTATTAACTAGTGGAATAGAAGGTTCTAAAGTAGTTACTAAAATATTATTAATTTCTCTTAAGCTTATTACTAAGAGTTATATTAGCTTTTATTGTAATATAGCACATTAAGCTAGGCTAGTGTAAACTAATCTTAAGATAGCTACAATAAGTATTGTAATAGTATATATTTTTACTATATAAATAACTAGTTCTAAACGCTTACTAACCTTAAAATACCTTCTAGTAAAGTAGAGTGTAATATTATTTTAAGATATCTATAAAGAGCTAAAAATATAGTTATAGAATAGTCTAAAGATAATATAGACTATAATAGAAAATACCTAGCTATTAATATCTACTATAAAGTAAATAAGTTAAGTAATATATATATATAAGGCGGATAAGTGTAGAAGATTGTCTAGCGTTACGGCTATAACTAGCAATTATAATTATAATAAATAGAAGCGCTATAAACGTAGCTATTATACTAGCTTTTCACTTATAGTGGTAAAGCTATTATATCCGCTATCTACCTATATAGTAATAAATAAAGATCTATTATAAAGAAGGGGTAGAAGAAAGAGTAGTTCCTTTATATAGTCTTCTATTACTTTATATATAGTATTTAAATATATAAGCTAATAGCTAAAGTAGATGCATTTACTGCTAATATCTTTACTGCTAAGACTTAGGTAGTAAAGCTATCTTTTTTTAAGTTAATGCTTAACTTATTACTAGTAGGCTCTTTATTAGAGATTTTGTAAATATATATGCCTATAGGTAGTGGGGGTAAATGTACTAAATAAAGCTAGCATTCTTTAATTTAGTGGCCTATAACTCTATAGCGTAAGCATTAACTCTCTTTATAACGCTTATTAATAACTGTTTTAAAAACCTATATAGCATAGGTTAGTTTCTCTTTATTATTAGTCTTACTTTAAGAGGAAGTATATTATAAGGTGTGTTAGTTATAGAGAGGCATTATAAGGCTAGCACTATTAACCTTAGTTATAGCTATATTACCCTCTATATTATAGAACTTATAATCTAATTAATAAGCTTTAATATATTCCTTTAAATAGTAAGAGTTAATATTAAAGGTAATGCTTTAGTAGCGCTCTATAGCCTTATAGTAATCGTTATAAAGTATATTGCAGCTAATGTAGTAATTATATATACACTTATTTAAAGCTATATAAAGCTTTATAAGTTTTATAGTATTTGCCTAATTAATACCTTCTATTAAAACTAGCTTTTACTTAAAATAGATATAGAAGTCTATAAATTATTTATTTATATACTACTTAAGCTAATTAAGCTTAAAGATAGCGTGCTCTTCCCTATAAAGGTCTATATATATCCTATTAAGGTATATTAAGAAGTGGCTTAGTATATATATAAATATATATCTTAATTTAAAGAAGGGTGCTATATAGGTCTAAACCTTAAACCCTAGGTTTTAATAGATAAGGAACTACTTATTATAATTACTTTTAATAAAGTTAGAGTCTACCTTTAACTTATAAGCTATAAGGCTTTATTAAGCCTAGTAAGTGGCTTTATTGCTATTATATAGCGTTTCTATAGGTAATAGCTTATACTTAGGTTTTTTATAGTAAGGCGTAGCTATTGCTACTATAGTGGTTACTAAGGTTATATTAAGGCTAGCCACTTCTATTATTAATACTTAATAGTAGAGCTTAGTAAGCTATACCTTTTATTACGCTATTCTATCTTAAAGGAATTGTAATTCCTATATATCGCTTAATTAACTTATTTAGTTATTACTGTTAAGGTTTATTATATTTACATTATTATTACTATAATAGTTAATAATTATTATAAACTAGCCTAGATAGCTTCTATAATCTAGTGTTAATAGATTTATTATTAACTATAAAGGAGAGAGAGGAGAGAGGGGAGACTTTTAAAAGGAGCCTCCTTACTAGCTTATATATCTTATATACCTCTAGCGTGCCCTAAGTGTGCCTCTATAGTTGCGCTTTGTGGGATGCAATAAGATTGCAATAAGCCCCTAATAAGGATCCGAGCCACCAGCTCGAATCCATCACATTAAGTCTATAATTTAATTTACTTAAACTTAGTTAATTTAGTTAGCTTATTAAAGCCTTTAAGCTAACTTTTCTTTCTCTTTATTTTCTTTATTATTTATAATAGTATTCTTTTATTATTATTAGTAAAAGAATGCTGTTCTTTATTTTATTAAAAGTATTAATTTTACTTTAGTAATTAATTAAAATAAAGAGACTATTATATTAAAAAGATTTAATAACTATATTAAAGTTAATTTTTAGGGTTAGGGTTAGGGTTAGGGTTAGGGTTAGGGTTAGGGTTAGGGTTAGGGTTAGGGTTAGGGTTAGGGTTAGGGTTAGGGTTAGGGTTAGGGTTAGGGT